>VFFE01007699.1:1280247-1343349 GCA_008921705.1 Burhinus oedicnemus
CAGAACATTGTTAGCCTTTTGGGAATTATTTGTTTGTTGTTAATGCTGCAGATTTATATTTAGTCATATATTCAAGAGGTGCGTTCAACTTTAAATAGCTCCAGTGCTCCGCTAAGGAAAGTTTCTCCAGAGATATGCAAAGTAAGAAGGCTGCATACAGCTGATTTCAAGGAGAGAGATGAACAAATATCCTTGTCTATTAAAGTTTCTGACTTTTATTTATTATATGCCTTGTTATGCTCTACCTTACTTAGCTTTACAAAGCTGTTATTAATATGTTTTATTCATAAAAGAAAGTGACAAAACAATGTTGCTAATCCTCCTGACTCCATAATAAATCATTACTTGTTTGCTGTACTATAATATGTATTTTCAGTAATGCAGAAGCAAACTTGGGTCCTTAGGTAATAAAAGTCTCCATGTAAAAGAACTGTTCTTTGGCAAAAAAGGGATCTCAAATCTTTCTAAAATCCCTAGCACTTTGAAAACTTTTTGGGTTTCATGCACGAGCTTTGGAGGTGCCAAGCTTTTCCCATTGCAGGGTGTGCGTTGCTGTGCAGGGTCATCATACCAGCAAGGGGCAGCTTGATTTTGTACACACAAAATGAAGGATGTGGGGAGCAACATGTTCTGTCCTTTGCCTTTTCATTAAATTTGAGGTTGATTTGTAGCAACGTGTACTTTGTTTTGCTGAAACGAATTTAAATATACCAGGCAGGAAATGTTGGTACAACTGTCGAGTGTGTTGCGCTTAGTCCCTGGTGGAGTTTTGAGAAGCATGAAGCATATAATATTAGATCGGATAATAAGCAGGCCAGAAACACCAGAAAGGGCTACAGAGCATATTTGCCGGCACAATGAATCCAGGGCTACCTTGGCGCATCACTTGAGTTTTTATTTTCTTGAAGGAAAGAATAGAAAAAAAATCTCTCGGAACACAGTTAATCGGATATAAACCAACTCTGCCTTCAAGGGAGTCACATTCTGTAGTTACCAGCAAGATTTCTAATGCTGAACAGACTTTGCCAGCCAAACTGTTGGCATTCTGTATTTTACCCAAAGCAGCACCTGGGTGTTGCAATATGGATATAACTGTTCCTCCCTCTTTAGTCCTGTCCTTTAGAAACACTATCAATACTTTGATTTCCTCTTCTTTGTTTCCTCCCTCTTAAGAGAGTCCCCTGTTCAGAAAGCCTGTGAGGAGCTTCCTGCATTCCCCCAGGAGCGGAGCACTCCACGCTGGCAAACGTGTGTTCTCCAGCATCAGCTAGCACCGGTCCCTTGCAATCTGCGCTGTGGTTGAGCAAAGGGACACTACAGAGCCAGTTGCTGACCCCACTGGAGACCTTATCACTATGGCAGCCCACAACAAAGTAAAATAATGAAAGGGGGAAAAAAACCCCATTTTCAGCCTCCATTCCTCTGGGGAGCAATTGAGAACGTTGTACCTATGGTTAAGGCATGAGAAAGCACCAAACCAACCCCCTCTCCCTCTTGAAAAACTGCAGTTGTACAATGGCAGGAAAATCAGGGAATGAGGAAAACGCTCCTTTCTGTATCTTTTCGTCATGAAATTGTAAGTAATGATCTGTATAACAGCAGTAAATATACCCATCTTTTATTGTCTTTCAATGCTTGAAGAAATGTATTTTCAAGAACTGCCATGTGAGCCCAAGTCTCACTGACTTGTAGGTGCTTAAGCTACTTTTGAAAATGAGACTGCGTAACAGATTTTCTATTTGGTGATTAAAAAAATGGTTATTAGGAGGTAAGAGTCTAAGGAACATGGCAACTTCTGAAAATTTTACCATGAAACAAAAAATACATATTTATGAGGTTAATTCACTTCTCATAACATACCTTAATTCTCCTGGGAAATTATAAGAAATCTGAATTCCATAATGTTGTAAACAACAGAAACTGCAATTATTGTTGAGCTAAATAAATTCTTCATATACATGTTTACTTCCAACATAATATGCAGTGCGTCTGGTTTGTAAGTAAACAAAAGTGATGCCTGTCCATATGACAAGTCATATCTACAACTAGATTAAAAGATAATAAATGGACTATGCTAATAATGCAGAAATATATTCACTAACAAGAATTATTTTTTCTCATTTATGGAGTGACTGTATCATATATTGATCATCATCAACCATTCACGGTTAAATAATGTAAAAAACCAAGAAAAATCAGCATATCAAAATGAAACCACACTTGCATGTTTCATTGGAAGCTCCTGTTTCAATAAACCAGTTCTGGGAGTTCATGAATATACTTTCTTCTTATCTGAAACATTAATCTCATACTTGTTTTAGAAGTATTTGGGGGGAAGTAACTCCATAATAATAAAGCTGTTGCTAGGACGCCTGGAGAAACCTAAACCAACGTGGCTTGGAGAAACAGATAATCAGTATCTTAGTGCTTTCTTTCTAATGTGCCCCTCGTGCTTTTCCCCGAGAGCAGGAAATCAGGGAGCGGAGAATAAATCTCATTCTGATTGTTTACAGAGCATAATGAGGGCCTCAAGCAAAGAAAGGCATCATTTGCTTTATACCTGCGGCTGAACTGCAATGCATCCCATTAAATACATGCGGAATACCATTCGAGATGTGTAACATAAAGCTTTCATTTTAGATGGGCTTCTACCCTGCAGAGGGTATAATTCTTTGGAGGAAGGTTTAAACCAGTCCATCCTGGAGAGTGTTTCTGGTTGTTTCAGATTTTATAGCAGTGGCCTCACATTTCAGTTCTCTTGTTCTCTTCCTCGTTCTTCTGTGCTATTCGTTCTGCTCCAGATGGAATTTGCTGCTTTTGTTTCTCTCAGCTCCCCCTTTTCCCAAATCCTGCTGCTTCTCTTCCTTTTTTTCCACTCCCAGCCTTATTCTGGAGAAGGAAAACTGAGATTTTGGCAGCATCCCCCTGCCCATCAAAAATGCACTACCTTTGCTTTCAGCTGTGATCACTCAATAACTAATTTTTCCTAGAAGCAGCCTCTCTGGGGACCTCAGTGGCTCCCTGGGCACCTGCGGATTCCCACCCTGTATTGCTCACTGCTCCTTGCTTGTGGCCTGGGTTGTTCTCATTCTCTTTCTCACCTCGGTGCTCTGACCCTTAAATCCAAAACCTCCTTTTTCCCTCTAAGCATATGGTCTCTACATCCGTTTCTCCGCTCCATTCCCTTGGATGTCCTGTTGCTTCTCAAAATCAAGCAACTCTAAAATGGATCTTCTCCTGCTTCCTCCTACATGCCTTCCCTCCCCCATTGCTCTGTCACCAGTTTTCTCCGTAATGTTGCAGCTCAGTATTAGCTTTGGTCTTTTTCACTTTATTCACCTCCTCACACTGAGACTTTCACTAAACCTTCTTGCTTATTCTGGAACATTCGAAATAACAACCCTTTCTGGTAGGTGTGTGATAAAAAAAAATCCAACAGTGATCGTCTCGTAACTGGCGTTAACCACTTCCTATTACTCTCCTTAACTGGCCTTTCTATAACCTGTACAATGTACACCATTTCGAATAAACTTTACCCAAGACTCAGGTTCGCTCACCAGAGTCTCCGTATATCTTCCCCATAAAATTCAGGCTTCCTTACCCTCATTTTTAAGACTCTTTGCAGCTTTTATCTGACAACATCTCATCTGTTGTTTCTCTCTACTCCCCTCATCTCTCTCCAGATATTGCTAAGATTTTCCTCCATCCCTTTTTTTCCTGGTAATCTTCTTACCCCTCCAAGCAAGTTTATTTTTCTTTCCTTTTTTTGTTGAGTTTCTCTTTTCACCTCTGAAAGTATAAAAAAATACTTTATATTGGACTCAACTATTAAGAGCAGGAACAAAACACAAACCCAGTCAGACATATGCCTGTGACTCGTGTCTGATATTTACAGTGCAAAAGGAGGGGAAGAAAGTTGTTCATAAAATTTCAAAAGAAGAAGGAGAAAATACATTGGTGTTTGTCTGTTGTCGGACGAGGTACCACAAAGGATTTCTGCGAGTGGTATGACCTGTGCTAAATTCCCTACACTAGAGCTCTATCAGTGAGACTTTAATTTCTCTGTTGCAACAGTAATTTGCTTAAAGTCTTAAAGTACTTAAACACATGCTTTTGCTCAGACTTGTGAGTGACCTCACTGTAGATACCAGAATTGCACGCCTCATATACCTGCAGTTAGGCGCACAAATAATGATTCTACTGAATTTGTGCTTTAAGCTGGCTTAGCGGTTTATTACATTCATTTTGCGTTCAAGGCATAAAAGAAATAATTTAAAGAAACAAATATTTTGCAAGATGCTGAATTTAATCGGATTTTTCAGTTTTTAAAATATTTTTAGCTGAGACATTAACTTTCTTTTCCAGACTGAGACATTGAATTATGGAAACTGTCAGATAAAATAAAGAGTATGTTAAAAAATGCTTAGCAGTTGTATTTCCTTATACTAACACCTGAGGATAAAAATGATTGCAATTTCTTCTCTACCTCACATAAAGAATGCTTTACCATAATGACGCATTTTAAAATGTATTTCTGATAACCAATACTGACTTCCTCAGAAATAAAGATATGGATAAATGGATACGCAAATGTAAAAATATGTGCCATAAAGTATTTATTGCTGAAAAAAAGGCTTGGTGTTCTTTCTCAGGTACTAGTCCAAGTCCTTGTAGCATTAGTAATGGTGTGAATACTGCGAAGTCCAATTGCTTTGTGTCTGGAGCCAACCCAAAAAGGCCAAATGCATATAGAAAAGGAGAGAAAAAAGACATATTTATCTGGTGCCAAAAAATGGATATATCCTTAAAGTATCAGGCAGCATAGGAGGAGTACTTGGAATATTGAGTAGAATTTATATACACATAATAAATTTTGAGCTTACAAAGGAGAGAAACTTTTCTTTGTAGACAAAAGCAACTCTTTTTCACTCTTTTAAACATTTACAAGGCAGGATTTCCAATATTAATGAATAAAGCTTCACAGTTTGGCTGTGATGAGAAATACTTACCACTTCCTCAGGGAAGAGAAGTTTCATGACTTGATCATAGAGTAACTGCCCAACAAACTCACAGAGGAGTCGTCAATGCAGCTTAAGCAGCTTGGCTCAGACTCTTCGATTTTAACCATTTTTTTCCTCTCAGAAATTCCCCCTTTTTGGATATCTGCCTCCAACAAATGCCGCCTTTACATGTCTTCAGTACTCCTTCCTTTTCCAGAAACTACTGCATTAAAACCTCGGAAGCTTCCACTGAGACGTATGCCACTGAGACAATAGCTCTCCAGGTCACTTCCCAGAATCTTTACTATTGATCAGCATTAAAAACAGATTCCCAAAAGATGTCTGGCTGGGTGAATGCCTGTTAGACTATTGCTAGCAGCTCCTCAGGGTTTAATCTGTTTTATGGAACAGCACATGTATAAATGTAGATCTTTTCCCTCCAGGTATCCCATTGCTGCATTTAAATATTACAAAACATATGGGCTGGGAGCAAACCTGGGGATTTTCTCACGCGGTACACTGTGGAGGAGGAGCACAAAAAGCTGAGCTCTTGTGCTGGTTTTGACTGGGACAGAATTAATTTTCTTTGTAGTAGTTAGTATGGGGCTATGTTTTGGATTTGTGCTGCAAACAGCATCGATAATACAGGGTTGTTTTAGTTACTGCTGAGCAGTGCTTACACAGAGCCAGGGCTTTTTCTGCTCCTCACCCCACCCCACCAGCGAGGAGGCTGGGGGTGCTCAAAAAGTTGGGAGGAGACACAGCTGGGACAGCTGACCCCAACTGGCCAAGGGGATATTCCATACCATATGACATCATGCTCAGTATATAAAGCTGGGGGAAGAAGAAGGAAAGGGAGGACATTCGGTGTTATAGCATTTGTCTTCCCAAGTAACCGTTACACGCATGATGGAGCCCTGCTTTCCTGGAGATGCCTGAATACCTGCCTGCTCGTGGGAAGCTGTGAATGAATTCCTTGTTTTGTTTTGCTTGTGTGTGCGGCTTTTGCTTTACCTGTTAAACCGTTCTTATGTCAACCCATGAGTTTTCTCACTTTTACCCTTCCGATTCTCTCCCCCGTCCCACCGGCAGGGGTGGGAGTGAGCGAGTGGCTGTGTGGGGTTTAGTTGCCAACTGTGGTTAAACAAAGACAGCTCTGCAATGCCCCAACCGTGCTGGCCAGGAGTCAGCATGCTCTACGCAGCCGAGATACTCCCTTTGATCTGTGGGACCAGAGGTTCGACCTCATCGCCGATCAGACCACTGTTAGGCTTTTAGCAGGGAAATTTGGGTTTAGACTCTCATTTTTAAACATCCTGATCTGTGCTCGCTTCCAGGTCAGGAGTAGCTTGGGACAATGGTGGGGTCTAGTGTTAAAGAAAGATGTTGACTTCTCACACATGTGGGGAGAGGTGCTGGGGTGCGTATTCTGCCCTGTGCAGGGGGAGGTGTTGCAGGACGGTGCTCTGAGATCAGCCTCCTGTGAGCAGGCTCCAGGGCCAAATCCCATCTGCCTAGAGATGCTGTTCTCCCAAATCAGTTAAGAAACCATTTTCCATCTTGCTGTGGTGATGGACAATGTTCTCCTTTGAATTTCTCAATTTTAGTTGCGAGCAGACATTTCTGTAGTGCCACTTTATTCAGGCTTTGGGGAGGCTGACATTTCCAAAGAGGAGCCACGTATGATTCCAAAGATCTTCTCTGTTCCTGTCACACAGGGAAAAACCTACCATGTGGTTCACTTTCCAGTGCAAGGGTTAAAATCTGCCGATCCCGTTTTCTGAGCTGGGGCCCCGGTGGTTCCACTCTGTACACATGTGAGTGACACTCATGCCCGCACATCTCACTTAACTGAGGCCTGAGTCATTCCCTCCTACATTCAAACCCATGTTCCCAACAGCTGCTACACAGTGTTTTCTGTAGCTCTTTGGGGTTCTTTTTGCTGGAATTTTCTTGTATTTACTATGAATTTCTTGTTAAATCACGGTCACAGTCCTCCAAAATCCTGACATTCCCAATTTCACCTGGCAGGACATCAATAGCTGTTCTTCCTGTTGTCAGTTCTGCTACTGCTGCTCTTATAAAGATGTTTCTGGGAGTTTTGAGAGGTTTGATTCCTTAAGGCAAAGACACCAGCATCAGCCTGGTTCCCATGGCTACCAACTCCTCCATCTCTCCTCAATACAGAGTTTTCAGCTGCTCTTATTCAAAAAAAAAAAAAATCCTTCCCTTATCTTTGGACACTGCAAGTTGAATTTCAGCTTCCTCCTGTTATTCACACCAGCAGCAAGAAACCCTAAAGAGAAACCTTAAAGAAACACGGGTGTGTGAAGAACCACTTTGACCATTCTGTACAAGGCCACTGCTGTTACAAGCACATCATACAATCCCATCTGCAAATCTGTCAAGTTCCATCATAAAATAACTCTTAGGGGTTTTTTCTTTCATTTTTACTGGTTAGAGGATTGAGTGAATAATTCTTTTTTTTTCTGTTTCCTTGGGTAAGTTTGGTTCAATTTTTGGCACGCTCAAATCAAATAAGTAAAAAAAATATTTTGAATCAAAATGAGAGCATTTTGTTCCCTGCTTTCACAATAAGGCATGCTAAAAATGACATTTCAGGGCAACTTTAACAAATGCAGGTAATAGAAAATATAGAGGTAGCTCTGAGAAGCATTCACAGAATAAAGTTGGAAATTTAATTTCTGTTCCCTCTTCTTCAGGCAAGCCAAAGCCCACTTCCCAGACTGAACGGGAGGTTTTTTGCCTTATTTCAATAAGTCTTTAAGGACTGTGCACAAAACCTACATTAAGCTTTAACGGGGTTTTTTTCACACACCACATCATATTCTCTAGTGGGGTAGTTAAAGCAGTCACCTGAAGTGCTCTTATACCAGGGGAAAACATTGAATTCAGGCTTTTCAGGTCCAGAAAGAGTGTCCCAACCCATTAGCTGGTCAGTGAGGATTCCTTTGCCTCTTATTTCTAAATATAGTCACACACATGGGCAAAATTCACTTAAGTGTACAACTGGCTTTAGGATGAACAAGCTTGCGTTGCTTTAATTCAATAAACTGGTTTTAAAGCTCTAGTCTTCTGGTGGTTGACTAAAACAGCATGTAGAATTTCAGAGGAGATCCAATTAATATCGTACAGTCATACATTAGCATGTCCTACAACACCTGGTGACCCAAAATAACTGATTTGTGTGTAATTTGAACAAGAAGAAGTCTAGAACGTCTGGGATCCTCACGTTGATCTACCACTGTATACATCTCCTAAACTGCACAGAACTGTAGAACACAGAATATCTTCTGGTGGCATAATATCAGTGGCAGCCGCTTGAAAGATGGACAGAAACTGTCATTTTGAAAAAAAATAGTCCTTCTTTTTAACTATGAAGTTAAAATAGTAGCACTGTATATCAAATGTAATGCCCTGATTTTTTTCTCAGAACTGATGCAAAATATTAGCTGAACTGAGGAAAAGCAGCCAGATTTAGACACTGAAAATTGATCAGATAACAGAAAAGATATTTAAATTCAATGATAACAGCAGATCTTTCTAAAGACATGATTCTTTCGGGACAAATACAAGGTGAAATTTCAGTCTTGTACAGGATTCCTGTATGACTTTCCAGCTTGCTCTTTGTTAGGAGCCTGGATTAAATCAACCCTCAAAGGATTTTTCCTGCAATGACAAAGCCGCCCACAGCTCTGCTACACCAAGTGTCTGCTGTTATGGTAGTTTAGCTCACTGATCCCTCTGAAGGATTGCTCTCCTAATGACAGTAATGGTAGGGCTATCTAGTGTCTGGATTTCCCCACATACATCCCATTGGCTCTCTGGAAGAGCTGTGTGGTGGCATGTGAGGAATGTGTACATTTGCCTGGGATTTACGGATAACAAAGAACCAAGCTGGAATAGTTTCTTCATCACGGGTGTCTTGCTATGTGAGGATCAACTTTTCACCATGTGTGCGATGAGTCTGATGTTTCTGGAAGGCTTCAAATCTCCTGCATATGTGCGGTACAAGTGGCCTCTCTGTGCATAGTAAATACAATCGGGGTTACTGTGGACCATCTGTGCAGCACACATGGGGAATCTGACACTTTCTGTCATCAATAAACATAATATTCATGCACTACTCTCCACAGGTTTAAATAATGGTCAAAGCAACTAAAACAAATATAATCAACCCACGGCCATCCACACTCCTTCCACATTGGGCTCCTCTTCAGAAATCTCTTCTTCCCAAAGCTGAGAGTAAAGGTGGGTTTCATGTGACCATTTGACAAATTCATCTGACCAGAAATATCCACTTCTGGGCAATTCACCCCCTCCTCAGCAATACGTTAAAATAGGTCAGATGAACTGCTGCCTAAGACTGCCTATTTCTCTCTCTTTTTAACAAAGAGAGACTAAAATGAAAACCTCAGTGGTGAACACCTACCTGATAAAGGCCTGTATAGCTGGGTGAGAAGCATTGTACTAAGTGTCTTTCAAAAAGCTTTCAGCTAAATCCAGGTCCTTCTAAAATGCTTCATGCCTTCCCAGGGCTGCCTGCCATTGCATCCTACTACCTTCAATGTGCTTGCCACTTTGGGTGAGCCAAAGGCCAACAGCGGGAGCTAACTCCACTTCCATTGCTTTCCTATGCATTGACCGTCTGTTTCTTGGACTTCTGTGGATATACACCCAGACCTTGTATACCTCCTCGAGGTCTCCTCAACAAGTCTTCACTCCCCAGACCTAGTTGTTTAATTAACAGTTTCCTTCCAACCTCTGCTACTAGCACCATGAAATGACTGACCAGGCACTTGTGTTGCAGTGCAGAGCTAAAGGAGAACAAATGCGGTTAAGAAGCTCAAAGAGATGATGAGGCTGGTTTCTGCTCTTGAAACAGGGAAACTAAAGATTGTACCTTCCAATGATCAAATACATCCTATGTTAATTTTTAAACTTACGGGGAGCATGACCATTGGTGATGCTACTGTGTTCCCCCAGATTAAAAGGGATTTATCTTGTGGGGGCTATTTTGGCCTACTGCCAAACCTGGACCTTGGTTTGAATGTGAAAATTCTGCCAGGGACTCTTACACCAGCGTTTAAACTGGGTGAACTGGAAATGAAATTTCTCTCATAAAGCAAGCATGTATTAATATTCAGCTAAAAACTTAACTGTTGTCTTGAAATGAACGTTTGCACATTTCAAATTGTTAACATCTCCTTGGATGCCAATTGCAGTAAACATTTTTAATATGACAGTTTTTCTCAGAATTTTCTTTACTATAACATATAACTCAAAGGGAAACTGCCTATAATTTTGGGCAGATTAATGAACTCCATCTTATGCCAATCTATTCAGGAATGTAACCTCATTGAGTACACTTGAAAAAAAATATTTAATTCTCCAGAATCTCTCAAAATCTTCTGGATGCCACAAGTTAAATTTTGTTACTGCTGAAGAACAGACCTGCTCCCTGCTGTATTTCTGAAACTCTACCATAGCCTTGCAGGTTGCAAGTGTGTAACTGAAGTTTCAGTTAGGGCTATTATGTACAGTCTAATCTCTACGCAACACAATAGGAAATTTTCAATGATCTCCGTACTAACAAATCGTCAGCAGAAGTACTCACTACATTTTTCAAGCACGTTTTGCTATCAAAAGTATGTTAAACATAGTCTGTTAAAGCTGGTAACAACTTACCTCCTGTTTAATTGTCCCCTCAAGAATCATTGTTCTCTAGTATGGTCTCTTAATAAAAATAGTATACCAATAAAGTAATTAATATGTATACCATAATGTTTATTTATAAAATGTTCTCTATTCAGCAAGCCATTCTGACATACTCCCTTCTCAGAAGATCTCATGAATGAGGCCTTATTTTTAGAATACCTTCTGCACTGATAATTTCCCCACATCTCGTGAACTTAACTATGATGAAACTGTGCCCTATACTTGAACAGGCAGGAGAAACTAAACCAAAGAAGCTGTCAACTCCCAGAAGAGAAATTGCTTCTTTCAGTACTTCTGGGATCACTGACAAGTGGGTTGTCAAGGTTGTTACCCACCATGGACAGTCAAGATGTACACATGTGTGTGAAGAACAAAGAGCGCAATACAAGAGGGGTGGTAGCTCTCCATGCTCTTTTGTAGCTCCCGGTGCTTTAGGAGGCATTGCATGTCTTCCAGCAGCTCATTCCTTCCCTGGGGATGAGCAGTCCTTGCTCATTCTTGAAATCCTATTCAGCCCCTGGAAGCTGTTTCATTTTTGCTGGGGTGGACACTTTCTTTCTGTGAAGGCCTTGGGTGGAAGTGGCATGGCTCATAAAGGCTTGATTGGTACTCTGATATTTTACTAGTCCTGATCTATTCCTCTGTCCATTGAGACTACTCATAAATATTCAAAAACTGTTTATCCGGTCCAAAGTTTTAGCCTTCTGTAACCAATTGAGCTACAGCATTGAGTTTAATACGCTAACATTGGGGAACCCACTTTTTTCCACAAACTTTTTATTTATAAGGCTGGCATATATCAGACTCATCTATATTACCCTACAGGTCTAAGGTATTTTGTACATTTACTGTATCATATGTTAATTCAAGGCCAGCATCCTACGTTGGTGGTTTGCCTTAGAAGAGGGCTGACACAAAAGCTCTGAAGCCTCCCCAACACCTGGGTTGCAAATACAGCGCTTTATGGGGCCCCTATAGTACAGTGGCCTCCTCTCTATCTCTCCACTGGATGGTACGTGCACATTTATGCTTTGACCAACCTCCTAATCCATGGCGTGAGGTTGGAAAAAAGTGGGATTGTTCAAGAGGTTTGTAGATGACACATAACACTGCTCACCACTGTACAGCCATAGCCTTGCTCTACAGGCATTCACATATTTTTTCTCCTTTTCTCTGTCCACCGTGCCTCCGTTCCAGTGGTTACTTGTTTACTGTCTTATTTATTCTATAAAAAACATGATGAATTTCAAAATTTAAAACATCTGTGTGAAGAACTCTTGTTTTGCTCAAACTTTCCCTGACTCCAAAAATACAGGAGATGAACTTGATTAAGGTGGTGGTGGAGAAGGATTTTACATCTCACAATTTGAAGATTGGGATGGTTGTTATTTTAATTGGAATGCAAATGTTATCAACATGTTTGTTGAAGAAGCTGTTTCACTTCCACCTTATTGCCCTGATGGTGCCTTCCACTATATAAAGTTGTATTATATCCACTGAAAGACATAAATGGAGCATAAACTAATATAGCAATGACTAAAGAGCCAGGTTGTGGTTGCCTGAGAGATCCCATCACATATGCCCTTCTCGATTCACTGACACGGTTTCAGGCAGGCGAGATGCTGATGTTTGACCTCCGTTTCATAGGAGAGAGCGATCTGCTGACAGATGTTGACCTTACAGGCTTGCAATGCTTGCCTGTCCTTTGCCCAGAATAGCTTTGATTAGCTCATTTTCAGATTGTGCTTCAGTGCCCATTTGTTTTGCCTGGTTCTTGACAAAACACAGTACAAACAATTTGGGGGAAAAAGCCCGAGTATTCAGTTTCTGTTAAGTAATCGGCAAGCAATTGAGTTTTGCACACTTTTTAAGTAATGTATCGTAATAAGAAAAACAAGCACATCACTTCTTATCAAAGCATATTATGTTTCTCTTATTAAAGAATGTTATTTTGCATATATGCTGCATTTTTAATAATCTTTGAAACCGAGGTTCCCTCTTTTATTCTATGATTGCAATAATATGGATTTATTTTGTTCCTAGTAGTGAATGAAAATGATGTGTAAATTCTATTCCCAGACCAGCCAGATTAACAACTGTAAAACCCTTCAGCCCTCTAGTTGGCAAATGATTTATTGACATGACATTCAAATGTGTTTTGCTTCAGCATTAATGACAGGAGTTCCAGAACTTCTGTCACTGAGGTGATAAATGGATCCTTATACGTACAGCCTTGAGAAACTGGGAACGGTGCCATTTTTCCCTTCACTTTATTGAAAATCTCACCTCTTTACATTCACAGGAAGTAGCAACTTCTTTTTCTTTCTGTGGTTGTAATACATCACCATTTTGTTTATGAATGGTTAATCACTTTATTTGACCTAGTCTTGTTGGGAGGGTATAGGTTAGTATACAGGAAAAGTACAGTGAAAACAGCTGTTGCAGGATGGATTTTTTTGACCTTGAAGAAGACAACTGGAATGAATAAAGCAGCCTAATCAAACGCAATAGTAGTAAAACTGCTATGGTCGTGAAACGCATTGGCGGCGTATTTCCTGCTGTGTCTAGTTTAAGCATATCTATACAAGCTTATAAAAACGAGGAAAAGAGATTCCCAAGGACGAGTTGTTCCTATACTGAGATAAAAACATTGACACTGAAGTCTATCACAGTTGCTAAAATATTTATGCAAATGAAAACTAACGGATTTAATCACGTTGTTATAAAAGTTGGAGCTCTCTGATATTTGCAAAAGGAAGACATGAGAAACAGTGAGAAACAGAGAGAACAGCTTACTCAAAAAGCAAAGACAAATTGGATTTTTGTTTTTGTTTTTTTTTATCAAAAACTTTTACTCTGAAGACTCAAGCGTATCTGAAAAAGCACTGATTCTAGTGAATTTCTTATTTGGCATTTGGTTTTGTAAAAATGTTCTGAATTTATAAACATGAATTCTATTTTCAAACCAAAAAATTCAAACTATTCCTGCTGTGATGGCTGTTATTTAAGCAAATTTATTTAACTTGTGGGAAATAAAAAAGAATTACGCAATGTTCAAACAAAGTTGAAACACTTTTGTGCTGAAACATTTCAATAATTCCCATTGTTTCTTATTATTACTGGTGACCAAGTTGAGGAAATTTTCCGTATTGACTGTTTGACCTGGTTTGGGAGTGTAAATTAATTTTTAAAAGCTCAGCAGTTTCCCAGAACAGGCAGACCATTCTCCATTCTTTTGTCTTAATAAAATATTGTAATAAACTCAATCTGTTAGTACGGGTCATTCGGTATTTTGAAAAGATTCTGTGTTCAGATGTTCCTGATAGGTTCATAACCTTTGCTAGCATAGCTTGACAATGTTACACCAATTAAGTATTTCCCAGCTCAGTCACCGCACAGCTATCTCTGCATGCTGAGGGGACCCAGGTGTCAGACTGCAAAGGCAGGAGCAGGCAGGAGTGAGAATCAGCGTTGGCTGCCCCAAATTCACTCCTGACAGCAGGGGCCATGCCAGCCTCCTCAACTCACTGTTCGAAGGTGCCTAAGCTGAAATGTTGTCATTCGGATGAAAATTAAGGCTGCTCTGCCAAGGAAAACAGCAGTACAGTCAGTGTGAGTCAATCACTTGCTCTGATCTAAAGCTCGGGACAAAACACCGCCCAGACCAGCAACAGCTTCTGCATCTCCAGCACAGACGATCCATTACAAACCCAAACAGTCCAGTCGTTGGAATTAATACAGTGCCAATATTTTTTAAAGGCGTCTGGAGTTTATCACAACTCTCACGTGAAAAATAGGATTGAAACTCCTGGGAGAGCCAACTTCCCTTCCTCCAGTGAATCTGCAGCTCTTGTGCGTAGCTCTCCTCCGGCATACTCATGCATCTGAAAAAAGGGTAGGATGAAAGCAGAAAGTGCCCTTGTATGTAAAAAGCTTAAAAGTAACAGGGGGTTTACTGAACTTTGATGTACCCCAAAAATGTTTAATGAGTGTTTGTCTGTTGTGTGAAATCTATCAGAGCATTTTTTTGTTAGAGTCTTTTCCCCCCATCCTTCATAACAGTAGCACAACAATAACTTTATTAGTGACTTTTCTATAAAGATATATCCTTAGCTGTAACAAACTTGATCAGAATCATAGTTGGTATATTTCTGGATGCCTATTTGTTCTGGAAAATGAAGGCTGTTCTTCAGGCAATTAGATTTCCATGTAAAACTATCTGCTATGATTCCCAGGAGCGTTACTCCATGTGAAAGATTAAAGGTAGATTTTGAAAGTTCATCTAGGTTTCCCAAGCCTTATAGGAAATCTCCCACTGTTCAATAGTGCAGAATGCACTTTAAGGTCAGCATTAGGTAAGAGGGAAATATAAGCTGTTTTATACTTGAACAGAAACCACAGGCCTTACAAAATACTGGTAAAGTTTCGGTGCTGTGATAAAAAATGATGATGCATTTTTTATTGTTGTGAAATGCCTGATAAAGACTGAACTACAGTCATAGCAGAGATTTAAATAAAGTGTCTATTACTCTGCTTCCTGGCATTTTTTCAAATCAGATGGATGCAGACAACATATAATCTTATCAACCTCAATCCCACACTCAAACCCTCCAAAGCGTCTGAAGGGATCTGTAGGAGTGCACAGATTTGTTTTGCTAATTTGTCAATACTTATGGTGTAAACTGGAGACATAATGATGCTGCAAAGTAGCGCATTTTGATAATAGGTAGCACCTTACCTTGCTCGCAGCCTGTGTTGCTGCTCATCGTTGGCTCCCTTCAGAGTTGCCTTGCTTTGAGGTGGCTGTGAAGAGCTGGTGACTCGGCATGGTCCCTAGCAAAGCTGGCTGTAGTCTTCTGTAGCCTCCTGTGACCTGTTTTCAAGAAGAAGTGCAAGTGGAGAAACAGTGATAAAGAGAGTGGTTAAGATTAGGATATGATACGTCAGCTTGTTTCGGTATAGAGTGTTTATCATATATACATATATGTGACTTGGAAGGGGGAGCGATCACTGGGGAAAAGATGAGTCAAGGTGACTTAGAAGAACGAGAAGACTGAGGAGGAATTCAGACCTTGGTTATCCAGATGAATGATGGCAAGTGAATTTCAGTGTTAAGCAACGTAAAATCATGCCTGTTGAAGAGAAAAGTATAAACTACCCCGACATCAGAGAATTCTCAATTAACCTTATCAGCCCAGCAAAGAGGCCAGGTTCTCACCATAGCGCCATTAAGGCTCTGCTGAATGCAGTCAATAAAAGACAGGATATGCCGCAGAGATAAGAATGGAGTGATAAACCCTGCAGAAGTTATAATGCTGTAACCAAGTGTGCAGCCCCATCTAAAATACAATGAACAGTACTGGGGAGAGGAAAAGAGCAAGTTCAGAAAAAAGTGGTGGAACAGGTGACCTGCAAAGTGGAACTCACTACAACAGAAAGACAATGAAGTCAGGAATTTAAAAAAGATTGTGAAGTGATTATAAAGAATGACAACAGTTTTGTGAAATAGCTAGAAAATCTTATGCATAGGTTAATCTTTATTGGATCAGGAGGAGACATAATGATGAGGGACAACTACCCCACCTGCGCTTACTGGGAAGTTCTTAAATCTTACATTGAAACATCTGCTGGGTAGTAGTTGAGAATATTCGATCTCATTTCTAGTATAACAATTCCTACACTTCCATATTGGTTGAAAGTTAAAGAGGAAAGAATGGGACAGAGTCACTAACATAGTTGCTCATAACTTTACCCCTTAAAACTAAATTATTTTTCTGAGCTCCCTTGAATTTTTATGGGCAGTTACTGTGCACGTGCTTTCTTTGCGCTTGTTCAGCCATAAATCAAAAGATAATCTTTCCGTCAAAACATCAGTGTGAGACCAACCTCTGAACACTAACTCAGAAGGGTAGTCTTGTGCTGCTACAAAATTCGACACTTCTGTGTCTCTGTTCTGAATAAGTTGTTAACCCTCACCCTTTTCCCAGCACTAGCAGAAATAGTTGTTGCTATTTACCGTTGTTACTCAATTTTTTCAAAACATGGTTAGTCGGTGTCGTGCCTTGAGAATATTTTGCAGAAATTGCATATGGACAATTAAAACTAAAAAGATACAAATGCATTGTAGTTAATAAGCCATAAAGATTCATTTGAAAGAAGACTTTAAAGATGTGATTTGAACACAACGATAGAGAGCACCTGATGTGTGAAAAGTCCTAGATTCAAGAAAAAAACATGATAAAATTAATGATAGTCCATTAGGAAAGGAAGCACTGATGTATTTGTTCTATACATGTGCTTTAAAAGCTAAATTATCTATCTAATTCTATTCCTGTTGGAATAAAAAGCCAAACTTTATCTATTTCCAATTAATTTTCCTTCTCATGGTCCAGTGAGACTTTTGACACCATATATTCAGTGCAAGGTTTGGAAAGTGCTCACATTCACAGTGTTACTTATTGTCTAAAACAGGCTGGGTTTGAGCCCATGTTGCAGGGTCTGAAGAAGACCTGTGTTTGGCCAAGTGCCCTCTGATGAAGAATTGCTGCTGCTGAGCAGCACTGTCAGCTCCTCAGTTTTAAAAGGCAAAGGTGAGCCTAGCTCGGTTTTGAAAGCAACACCTTACTGTCTAATTTAAGAGCAGGTTTTGAGCCGTGAGTCCAGAGGTAGCATTGGTTACTCCCTTGCATTTCAGAATTAGGCCACACAGAAGGAGAAATAAACATCTGTCTTTCAGTGTTTTCTAAGAGCTAGTTTGGGTATCTCCCCACTCCGTGTGCTGCCTGTCCTGAATCCCACCCAAGGCACCTGGCACTCCTCACATACTGCAGGGTGAGCTGCAATGTCCAACCTGGGGCAGCAGATTCCTCTCGGGAAGGCAGGGGACACTGGGCATTGCAACACCCCCTCGGAGGCACAGCTGCATTTCATCCTCTAACTCAGCTGGGGAGAACCCAAGGGGGGCCTGGCACTTACTCAGGCTCTTGGGAACCGTCTTAATAAATAACAACAAATGTAGAACAAAAAGTCGACATAGCATTGCTTGAATTTTTTTAACAACCTCATATATGAAGAACATGTATTCCAGAAATAGTCTGATAGACCAGAAGGAAATATAAAAATCATGTGGTCCAATGGTCAGGACAATGCATGTCAGAAACAACCTCAGTGATTCCTGCATAAAGATCAAAACTTTTGTTTGCATAGAGGAGAACAGGTCCAACCATGCTGTGAAGACTTAATTTCTTCACCACATACAGTGGCAAACTGTTCCAGTGGCTAATTATCCACCCTTGCTGCTGGGAATGTACTATTTCTGGTTTGATTTTGTTTAGCTGCTGCTCCTATTTCATCTGCTTTTCTTTTTTTTTCTTTTTTTTCTTTTCCCCTTTCTTCTGTTTTCTTCTCTCTTTGCAAAATTAAAGAGCAAGCCACAGTCAGTAATCTTTTTCCTCATATTGGCACTATTAGACTGTGACTGAATTATTGCTTAGCCAAACTAAGGCTACCAAGACTGAGTGCCTCAGATTTCAGTTTCGAAGTTAGACTTTCAAGACCACAAATTATTTTTGTTGGCCTTTCTGACCCCCCTTTTATTTGCCATGTTCTTTGTGACACCAGGATCGAACTGTTCCAGTGGTGGACTTTATTGTCTTGTAGGCAGAGATTGAAGTTTGCTCAGGCCAGTACAGGGAAAGAGCTGCTGCTCCCTCTGGAAGAATGTTGGAGATAGTGTCCTCTATGCAAGGGGCAAGGCAATTTATTGCCAGTGGGGTCTGGACACTGACTATTACTGTGCCATGGGATCTGCTGCCTGTGGAAGCTTGGGGAAGGAAACCAGGACAGCACAGCAGGTTTTGGCTGAGTGAACTGTGAGGACACATTGCGTCTGGTGCTGGACCTTCAGAGTGCCTCTAGCTGGCCTGGACCACTGGCATCTCCTCAGGGATCAGAGTGCGCTCAGAGTGCAAAGAGAGCTTCCTCCTCAGAAACACTTCATATTAGTGATCCTATGTCACCTCTCACTTGCTTACACCTTTTCTCCATCTCTCATTTCCCTAGTTCCTTCCTGTTTAAATACCTCCATGCGACACGCAATTCTCATCCTTCTGACCACTGCAGATATGTTCTCTTTGGACATGCAGGCTGAACTGGCTGTGCAGCTGCTGGAGATGGGCAGCTGTTCATTGGATGAATGTCTGTGAACTTTGATAACTCTATTCAATTGTGTCGGTGTTGCAAAATTCCTGTCTGATGTGCGGTGACAAGGTACGTGAACACCTCATGATTTTTAAGAAAAAAAAAGGAAATGTGACAATGTTTTAAGTAAGCGCCTATCAGTTACTACCTAAAGTTGCTCTCTGTCAGAATTGGGAGATCCTTTATGAATATAGTGCTTTCCCTTTCTGCACATTATCTCTGCCATTTTTAAACAAGGTTATTCAAAATTGTTCAGCAGATGTTTCCTTCACATATATTTCAACCTACCGCTTATCTGAAAGAGAATTAAAGAAATGAGACATATGCTGCCACTTATCCTCAGGTGTGAGGGTAGTGGGTTACTTAAGTCAGCTGCTGTTACTTCTATTTCAGGATTGGGTGAATTGCATTTTTATAAACAGAAGGAAATACATCCAAGAGATTTCCAGATAGCCTCTGAGGTCATTAGAACTAAGTACCTGGTCACACTAGTAATTTCCCCATGTGTTATCTGCATCTTTAGGCTTTGAATCATCTCTCAGTTTGGCTGGATGTGCTTAAGCCAATTTTGAAAAAGGAAATTAGGCTCCTAATTTTGAAAGCTGAATGACATCAGAGTGAATTAGGCTCTGAAATCTGGCTTGATTCTGTTCACTATCTGTGCCATGACTGCACGGCAGTATAAGGCAGCCATGCCTCTGCAAGAATTTGTTGCTTCTTATTTTACACTGAAAAAGTTTTCCTAAATACGCAATATATTCAGCCATGGAATTTACTAATGTATTTATATGCTGTTATGACTAACATAGGCATTCTTAATTAATAAGCCACAATTTCTCATTAGGTCCCTGCTCACTAAGTGGCATGCGACTCAGTTAAAAGGAAATCATCAGGCAAAGCTCTAGCGAGGCCTTTAGAAATACTGTAATGGCTGCACTGCAGTTAATGAAGTGTTAGAGATAATCCATTGCCATCTGTCTTTATTTTGCTAAGCCACTCAAGTAGAGACCATATTTGAGGGGAGAAAAGAAAATCCAGAGCTAGAAGAATACTGCAAATGAGTATTTGCCAGCATTTGTTCCAGTTCTGAACAGCTGTTCAGTGTGATCGTGTTCACAGCTCCTTTTATTCGCTATTCGTGGTCATTCTCACAAACGAGGTTATTCTTCATACAAATACCTAATTGCGAAGGAGCACATTCTTAATCTTCTATTCAGAGCGCTTTTGCCTCCCAGCCAGGGACCCAGATCAGACCGTCTGACTCCACCGGTCGCCAGCCTGCTGCTAGCAGCGACCTGTGAGCAGTTCCGAGGTGAGACTTGCACAAAGGGCTTTGGTGCACAAGTCCCCGGGACTCCCCGTGCCTGAGCTTTGAGTGAAAGAGAGAACAAATGCAGGGATGACTGAGGCCGGCAGGCACACGGCTCGCTAAACCTTTCGGCCAGCTGTAGAGTTTCTTAAGCTCTAAGCTGGGTTGCAGCCCAGGGGCTTGTAAATGCTGGTCTGAAGGTGGGAAGCTCTTTCCTTTGTCTTCTTTTTACCAGTGAAATGCAATGAGGGCAACGATCTTTTCAGATGGCCAAACGCATATATGTCTGTTTACACGTACGTGTGTGGTGGCAGTGCTGCATGGGGATACGGATGGAGTTCCCCTGTATCTGTGCACCTCATGAGTCTTAAATGATTTCTTTTTTCTGCTTTCTCCCCTTCATGGAGGGGAGTCGCCTCTCTGCTTTACTTACCCACCTTGTCTTCATCAAATACAGGTACAATTCAATCATTAGTGTACTTGCGCCACTTTGAAGTGACCCAAGTCTTTTTTTAAGAAGGTTCCTTGGCCTTTATCTGGGACACTGACCTACCGGTCAGTCCTATTAATCCAAACAGAAAATACATGTTAATATTTATAAGTCTGCAGCTCTCTGAAGGCAATGATTTTTATGACAATGAAGCTGAAACCTGCGGTAAAAACAGAAAATGGTCAGTGAGCATCTAAAAAACAGTGTGAAAAACACTGACCTTTACAAGTATTTATTCCACTCAGTAAAATTGTCCAAATGTAACACTGACAGTTTTATTACCTAGTGGATTGTAATAAACCAAAATTCAATATTCTTGTTTCACTACAACTATTATTTTAGAGCATCTTGAAAGATGATGTTCTTCATGTCCAGAAACATAAAATGCAGCAATTCAAGATATACCATGCAGTTTGCCAAATAGGTTTTGACAAAGGTGCTTCATCAATGTATTACTGAGAATGAAAAATGAACGTCTCCATTTTATTTATTCTCTCAGGAGCCTAGCAACCTCTCGCTATGCTCCAAGGGAAAACTCAGTGCTTCTGAAATTATGAAGTCTTCCATGCAACCTTTTAAGAAGGTTCCAGTGCCACATGTCCATTATTTTTCATGTATTGTTTTAACAGGAGCTTTTCTACGAGCTCATATCTGACATATTTTTTACCACAGTAAACTAGCACCTTGGCTGCGTAGGCATTTATTCCTGCAGAGATCTGCATTTTGATTTTACCTGTATGCGTAATGAATCCTGACAGCTCAGCCTGTCAGTAAAAGCGAAGGCTGCTTTTAAAGAGTAGGTCTGCTTGTGTACTCTCCAGCTAAAACATGCTACAAAAGCCTAAAAACCAGTTTCATCAGGGAGAGGAAGCCTTTGAATCTGTTTGTCCCCATTTCTTAAATTCACTTTTTTATAACGTTTTGTAGGGTGAAGTGCTTCAAAGTGCTGAAGAAGCTGCAAGGAATGAAGTCCTTTTGTTGCTTGTTGATAGCCAAATGTTCCCATCTTTACCATTCCTGAGCTTTTTCTCCATGGTTAGTTCCTTTGGGGGAAATAGGTGCGTGTGGCAGAGGGACAGACATTGCCTATTACAGGCTATTTCAGAATTGTAACCTAAATACTCTGAATGGCTCCCTGGAGGCTCCTGACTCTTTTCACTGACAAGCTGGCGGAGAGGACACATCTCCACTTTCTTGGAATTGCAGATACCTAAAGGAGACGGGGTGGAAGCCATCCTCAACACCATGAGATGGGCCTTTCATTGGAAAGCTGGCAAACATGCCTGCCTACAGAGGCAATGCCAGGGCAGTGAAGTCTTCCCTTCCTTGTCTACATGGGTCTCTTGGAGAAGGTACTAATGGGGACAAGCGATCACCCTTTCTCAGCTGTCACTTAGCCCTGGGCTGTCAAGTGATCCGTGTCACTGCCATGGGTGCCAGCTAGCGCTGGTTATGCTATTTGGGGCTCTATGATGGCAGAAAGTGGTTGGACTGAAACCGTTCCTTCCTTTCTGAAGACTAGAAAATCTCCTTTCACTGGCCTCAATCACATTTCTGTGAGTGATGTGTATTATAATGATCCCTCTATTATTTTGCATAGAAAAAGGTGTAATCCACCATAAACATCTGGAAAGAGTGAACAACCCATGGCTCGGCACTGGTCAAAAGCGGGTTTTGGTGCATCATTCTGGACTGGAGCTCTGCCTGCCATCGTCTTTTTCTGTAGTATTTCTCTTTAAACGTTTTCTGGACGGCAGCGTGTTGGTCATTCCAGCACAGAAAGGAATCCTCATTTGTAACATGTGATATAAAAGACGCAAGCACACATAAAATGTCTTAGATCATAGAGATTTTATCAGAAGTGGCTGATAATCAGGGAGATGAACTGACAGGGAGGTAGTTGATGTGGAATTAAGGCCGTGACATAAATCTTTCAGAGAAAAGGGAATAGCTGGTTACCCAAAATGAAAGAGAATGTCAGATATTCGGCAAGCTGGATGAAAGTCTAGTTTACAGTGCACTTGCACATCCAGAATATCTACTCTTGGAGGACAGTGCAAGTAAATCAGAGCATCTGTTTTCCCACCGTTCATGTTTCAGTACTGTTTTGGTGTACGTTGCTGGTCTGACAAGGTCAGCAGTTCATTGCGTCTGAATGTGTGTTTGTCCTTAAATGATCTTTTGGATTGTGTTTACTTGTTTACTTCAGTACTCAGATGTGGCTGCATCTCTGCGTACCCAGTAAAAACTGGCTGCTGTGCCTTTTGATGTTACAAGATGCAGAGCACTGCACATCCCTGTATCTGAGGGCACAGTTAAGCCCTCAGAACAGCTGAATTGTGTCTTTGTACAACTGGGGATTTGATAATTGGGCAGATGAAGCATGAAGGAATGAAGCTAGAGAGCTGGTGGCATAAATTCCAGTCTGAATCCAACAAATCACATCGTAAGAATGATTTTTTTTCTTTAAAACATCCTTACAGCAGGGCTGTAATGGAGATAAAGCAAATGTTATTCACTGCTATACTATCATTGAAGTGTCATTCTGTTAGCGGCGTGCTATACCGCTCGTAAGCGGGCACAAGGCAGCAGCTGAAGGACTTTGTGCTGCCTGCATTTAGGATTATTCCCCCTGAGCCACTTAGGCTAAGGCCACTCAATGTTTGCATGACATGTAGCAGGGATATGTCAAAAACGCATCCTGTTATGTTTGGGGTGCAGTTAGAGATAATAATTGGTTGACTTATAGTTTTAATCAGAAATGATTAAACGCGTCTCTGCCAGATATATAGAAAAAACATCTGCAACGTTCATGTCAGTGTTACATCCAGATTCCTTAGTCAGTCATACATGGGAAAAGACTGGGAAGTATTTTGAAACGGGGCCAGCCCACGGATATTAGGTTATTACTTTAATTGACTACATCAGCAAATGCACAGAAGTATCACTTACCAGACAAGTTTCTCTCGGTTAGTCTCTGATAGGGGATTTCAGCTCACATAAATGGAGTTTCTAGAGCTTCCTAAGGAAAGAAATATGAGGAACAGACATCCCATTTATCATCCTTAGGCCGGTGGGGACATTGAATATTTTAACTAAGTTTTGACAAATTGTGTGCAAGTCAGTGATCTAGGAATGAAGTTCTGGAAACCATTGGCTATAGATTTGTAAAAACAGGTAGGAAATTTAATATGTTAGGAGCCAGATGGAAGGAGTACACCAGCGTCATGCAGAGAGAAACTTACACTAGAGACAGGCAATAAACTGTAGTTACAATTACAGAAAAAATTTTGGCTGCACTGAAGGATGTTTTGCCATTGGTTTCAGAGAGAACAGGATTTCATCCAGAATATGTAGGAATGAACAATATTTGTTAGGATCATATCTCTAAGACAGATGCAGGTATAAACTAAAGGACAGATGCCCCAGAGTGAGCGGTAACAGTTAGGAATAATAATAGCTGCCCTGAGCAATGAACTTTGTGTATGTTTTTGTAAAGGCATTTTTGTGCTCTGCAGTGCAATTTGTGAAAATATGTTTTCAAGAACTGTTTTGTTACTTCTTCTTTAAAATTGATGTTTTCAAGCTGGTTAATGTGAAAGAAAGGAAGAATCCAATACTTAGATAAGTATGTACTCGCTGTAGGAGAAAAGATTGTGGCATTTGCTTTATGGATGAATGTAGTGGCACCGAGTGCCAATCCCTAGAAAAAAAGTTTCACATCAGCACAAAAATTGACAGTACTGCATATGTTGATACTAACTTTTTGCAGGGCTGCGATATACCACTGACTCTGTAGAAGAAGAGCCACGCTGCCCCATCTTTCCAGACATGTCAGCAGGTCCTGAGGACACACTTCCGTTAGCTGAGCGTTCCCATGGCACACCGCTAGAAAAAGCCATTACTAGGTCCTGACCTGGGATCTCAATACGATACAAAACGCTTTTTCACAATACCTCTGTTTTAAAACCTGTAGGAAGCATTCTCATTTCACTTGTTGTGCAGAGCTATTTTGCAGAAAGCAAAGGTGCAAGAGGAGCTATGTGGACGCAGAACATATTCTACCAGTGGCAAAACTGACATTAGAAACTTCGCCGGCATATAAAACTAAGTTTGTTTTTAACAATTCAGAAAGTACTAAGGGTACATTCTGCTCATTCCGGATTGACGTGGGCTCCCAGAGCTTCACAGAGGTGAAATGACAATGGTTCTGTGATGCCAGTGCTTGGGGGACTGTCTTTGCCCAGGGTGGCACCTCATGAAGAGGATATTAACTTTACAGTTATATAAACTGTGTAAACTCAGGACTTGAAAACTTCCCTCTTTTAAGTGCATCATTAGAAATAGAGGAAATCTGGCATCTCCTGAGACATTTTTTACAAGTTTGCAAAGTTTTTAACTTTCCTGCTTCCATTTCCATCCTGGAAAATCAAAAGAGTGGCGAAAAAAGATGTCTTTTACTTGATATTATGGTGTTTTCAATCCAGAAATTCAAGGAACATGGAAAAGAAATGTACAATAAAAGAACTAATCTGACTCTGCCAGAACCTAAGCCAAGATTCAGTGCAGCTGTGGCTTAGCAAAGGGAGAAGGGTCAGGAAGTCTCTGTATCATCCACATCAGTCTGGCTGTTCAGAAAACCAGTTCTGCTCATTGCTGTTGGACTATACACTGAGGAGAAGAGGAAAATCAAATTCCTCTCTGGAATGCAAGAAGAGGAATAGTTTTGCTGCCCAGCCTCACATTTTTGAACCACGATTTTGCTGATAGCAGCAGTAGCCTGCTGAATCATCTTTCTCTTTTGCTGTTGCCTTGGTCCTCTTAAAGGAAAAAAAACCCACAGTGAAACAAAATGGAGTAAAATACAGCTGAAATTTAAAGGGATTACCATTTTTGCTCCAGGGACTGAAGATCCGTTAAAGGACACAGTAAAGTAACTCACTAATGTAATATTCATGTTACAGGGAACGGTGACGATTTTAGCCGTGGACTGGGAGAGGTATGGTCCCGTGTGCCAGAGTGAGACTTATTGATACAGAAAAGCCCAGAAAGGTGGATTTTTGTAGGTTCTGGCTTCCACCCAAATTTTCAGGTGATATGTGGCTCTATTGAAATCGGTGGCAGCATTACCACTGAGCAAAATGGAGTCACAGGTTAAATCTGAATATGGACATGCCACACCAGTATTTGGAGGAGTCCTCTATATGCAATGAACATAAACAGATTCTGCTACTCTGAAATGTGAATTTCAATTGTTTTCATACAAGTATTTCAACCAAAGATAGAAATGGAAGCTCCAGAATAACACAAAACTGGTAACAGACACACACACACAAAAGTACTTCCAGCTTTCTGTTAGAGTGCCAAACCTCAGTAGCAGGAGATTGTTAGGTCAGTTCTTGAGACTTTTTGTTCTAATTTTTATCTCTTTTCTAGTAGAATAGTTCCACTGACTTCAGGAGATATGGTCTTTACTTATCCAAGGAGGATACCACATGTAGGCCTGAAAAGTCCACATAAATTAAACAGGCAAATTAATTCCCAGATGCTTTTCTGCCTTCAATGAAAAATCAGGGGTTTAGTCTTGCCTGTCTAGTCTGAACATAACAGTAAAGATTTGCTTGCCTTCGCAAATGAATAATATTCCAGGTTATTATCTGTGGGTTTCAATTGCTATTCCTGCAAATATATATATTGCTTTTTTTATCTTTAGTTTTCTGTTTTTCAATAAATAGCAACATACAATGAATATGACTGATACTGTTAATTAAAGTTTGCCAAAAGGTTGAATCCATATCATAGTTTTAAGGCAAATTTTCCATTTAGCATTAGTGAAGTACTCCTGAAAATTGATAACAAAGTATAATTTCTAGAGCTGCTATTTAATTATCACAATTGAAGAGATGCACTTTCATATTATCACTTCAATGAATAAAAACTTCTCCTAATAGGAAATTCAATTTAAAAAAAAAGCCTCTTGCGGTGGGTTTTTTTGGTGGTGGGTTTGTTGCGGGTTTTTTTTGGCAAGCTATTTCAGATAAAATATCTGTATTTTAGGATTTTGGACCCTATCATCTTCCCCCAGTCTTTGATGATACTGCTGGGGTGGCTCATAACTAGCCTTAGCCTAGAGCTGCTAGGGACTACTTAGCCTAGTACTCCTTGTGCCTCCATGGGACATATATTTCTCCAAAAGCTGATTAAGGAAGGCAAAGTTGGACTTCTGCTCTGAATCTCTCTCCCAAAAGTCTGTCCTTCTCTGTTGATACCAAGGTAAATTCAGCTGTACTTTCCAGGAGCAGATTACCAAATGGATAAACAAATGGAGCAGCTGATTAATCTTCAGCATGTTTTATGGTGGTCAGCTTCTGGTGTGTAATAAGGTGGTGCACAAAAGCTGTAGAAAGCCCTGGCCCACAAGCACACGGTTGAAAGGAGCAAGTCTGACTGACTGGCCCCAAGGTGATCCAGTACATCTCACTAAGCCAGCAAACCCCTCTTCTGTTTTTTCCCTTAGTTTTCTGCTGGTTTAGTGAGTTGAATGAGCTCCCTGGGAGGTCAAAGCAGGGTGAGGATTGGAGAGAAGGAGGAGGAAGAGGAAGGAGGGCTGTTCCCTTCAGCAACACCAGTCTCTCCAACTGGGCTCAGTCCTGCTCAGCTAATCACTTTTTTACTTGATGCACATGAAATTGAGGTAAATTTGAGAAAGCCTGTTTGACACTTGAGACCTACTCATTCATCACCTTCATATGTTAGTGAAGAACAGTTCATGCATGCACAAAATCCAATCACTTCATATGTATTTCAACACTAATATTTACATGTCTACATCTTGGTTTTAGTAGCGTTCAACAGGAAAACGGTTCTCAGTCCCTATCAGGTATGTAATTTTTCTGGGTGGGTGCCCTATTCAGTGTGGTCCATTCAGCAGGAACTAGTTGATTTACTTGGGAGTTAATCCAGAAAACCTCTGTGGTAGCCTGAAACAAAGAAGGATTGATCAAAAAACAGACACAGCAGTCATTTATTCGGTGGTGTGGTCTGAATAAGAGACGAACAGTAATGGGTTATTTAAACAAGCCTGCTTTATTGTCTTTGTGCTAATAAGATTCTGTGACATTACAGGAGGAGATCATCAAAAGGTCCAGTAAAGTTCTCTGCCCTTTAGTGTAAAATTTCACCAATTTCCTCCAGGCAAAAACAATCTGCTGACTAGTGGCATCTGCCCTGTGCTGCACAGGCTCTTTTACTGTGAATGAGAATGTGCTTCCTTCCACATTTAACAAAGGGAAGTGAAGGAAGAATTGTTTGCCGGATACATATCTCCATGTGTTTATATATAACACTACGCATACATAGACATACATATACTGGGATATGTGTGTGAGTGATCATATATATATTTTATATGTGTATCTATATATACATGCTTATACATACATGCTTATACATACATATATGTATAAAAATGCCTATAAATGTTGAACTAGACATACAAAAGTATGGCTTAGAGTTGACCAAAACTGTAAGGCAGTAAGTAAGCTTGTACATTTCTGCTACTGTAATTTCTCTTTAGGTCAGCTATGCTGGCAGTAGGAAAAACATCACCTTGTCAGCCTGTATCTGTAAAAAACAAATGCATTCTGCTCGATGCCATCTGCGCCATTACTGTGACTTAAGCATGTAGGATGGGTAACACCAGGATGTTTAACAGAGCTGTCCTATCTAAGGGAGGAGAAGATGTTCAGTATTTGATATGTGGAACAGTTGGAAATAGTGCAGAGAAGACTAACAGAGAGAGATCTAGAAAACATGACCTATGAGCAAAGATCAAAAGACTTGGACTTCTTTATTCTAGAAGAGATTAAGGAGAAGACGAAATAATAGCCTTCAAGTAAAGATGAAAAGAAAAAAGGAATAAATTGTCTCTATAACCATGGTGAATCAGATAAGAGGGAATAAAATAAGATGGTATCAAGGAAGATTTAAGTCAGAGACTATGAAAAGTTTCTGCTAGGAGCAAGAACCTATGTTCTGACATACACAGGGAGGAGATGCAATTGCCAGCACTGAGATCTTCAAGAATAAAGCAGAAGACAAACTATCAGCAGGGACCTGGATTGTCACAGAATCACAGGGGTTGGAAGGGACCTCTGGAGATCATCTGGTCCAACCCCCCTGCCAGAGCAGGGTCACCTAGAGCTGGTTGCACAGGATGGCGTCCAGGCGGGCTTTGAATGTCTCCAGAGTTGGAGACTCCACCACCTCTCTGGGCAGCCTGTTCCAGTGCTCTGTCACCCTTAAAGGAAAGAAGTTCCTCCTCATGTTTATATGGAACTTCCTATGGTCAACTTCCTATGTTTCTTTTGTGCAGAGGCTCCTGCCAGGATCATTTTCAGACTTTATGGTAATTTTCAAGCTATTTTATCTGCTCCAATGCTTCCTGACTAGAAAACTGAATCAGCATGTATCAGGGACTCTTAGGATACACTAGGGAAAGACTAAGACATCTGAAGAACATGCATCTGCTACACAAGTCTGACGTGTCCAGACAAGAAGAATACAGTTCAGGAGCAAATCTTTTCAGTGATGGTTGGAGACACTAAGGTTGGTTTTTCGTGCACATGCAATGGAGACAAATGGTCCTTTATTTCCCAAAACACAGAGAAATGCATTAAAACAAACGGTCTGGGTTAGGATTAAGCTTGTCAGATCCAGGAAACTGAGAGTTAAACTTCTCACTCTTTCCCACAACTGAAAGCTGTTGTGCTTGGTCCTTGATGCATAGCTTGAATTTTTGCATACTTTAGGTAAGTTAGAGGATTTAGGAAGGCTTGCTATAAATATTACATAACAGTAACATTCTGTCATATTAAGAATGAATACCAGGGACTTTATCAGTGACAGGAGGTGAAGTTTGAATCATGGCAAAGGGTCATGTAGAAAACGATGTTCAAATGGATGTAGAATCAGTTCAAGCATAATAAAATATGCTAATTTTTTATCTTCAACTCAGCCTGCTCTCTGCCGACCCCCATTTCCAAAAGACTAAACTATGTTGCAAAACCAGAAAACCAAGTACTGCAAAATACTTCTTGGACCTTCTTGGATGTGTTAACTCAAAGACTGCTGATGACTTCAGTGGATTTGAATCTTATGAATGCCTGATTGCAGTGCGTGGTGATAATGTAACCAGCAACATGATTTATGTTCATACTTTTGGAGCAGGGGGAGGAACCATAGGGTAGAATATGCCTCTTTGAATAGCAGTGCGTTATTTTATCATAGCATTTTAGCCTTTCAACATCACTGTCTGTCACGTTCTGAACAAGCTAGATAACGTAGAGCAGAGGAGGAGGCTTATACACACAAATGACAAGTCCCATCAACTGTTTTCTCCCAGCATGCCCACAGATTTCTCACAAGGTTGGGCTGCTATGCTTTCCAGTCAGGGATTTTTGCAGAAAAAAATAATCATTAGAAATAAAAACAAGTAAACAAGAATGTGAACATCTTATACAGAAAGGGAACAAGCTAGTCTTCAAGAGCAAGACTGCTAGCAGTTCACTGGTGGAAGCCAGTGAACATTAGACGTGGTCTCTGCACATACAGCAGTATACGCAGCTTGTCATCTACACTGATTGTGTGACCCTGATCCTAGATGCTATGGGTGTTAGCCACCTACAGGGGATAGTTAGCAATCACAGGGCAAGGTGACAGGAGCTGAGGGTGACCCCAGTGTGCACAGTGCCCTCACTGATCTGAGTGCTGGTAAGAGGGTCCTTCAACAGCTCCCCACAAAACAAGTGATAAACCACGTCCAGGATTCATCCAGGGAGGCCAGTTGGGAGCAGCAGGAGAAGGGACTGAAGACAGGACTGGACAAGGCTACAACACAGGTCCAGAGTCCATCCAGGAGACTAGACCAGAGGCAAGACCAAGCCTGAGCTGAAATGGGGCTCCTGGGCCCACGGACACAGGTGGGGATGTAGGTCTCTGGTGAGGCCATGAAGACCTGTTGATGCACACAGAGTACTGGCAGACACATAAGTGCCATTAAGGATATAGGCTATATGGTCATTACATGATACTGTGAAATGGTGACCAAAATTTGGAGAGTTTTATGCAGCACTATTCTGTACAGCCAAGGGGATTTATAGCCCAATCTTGAGGAAACTTAACAAAAAGAAGATTGGCCTGTTGAGGGTAATATGATTTCCAGGTGGGCTTTTTTAGTTCTTTGATTACCTATCCTTTCAAAGCACTCCCTTTCCTAAGGAGGACTCTTTCAACAGTCATATTAGATGATGTCACTTATTAGATGCTCACCCTCCTTCTAGAACTCAAATCTTGCCCAATTACCAAAACAGACAGTCTGTATCAGCAGAAGCCCGTTACTGTGCAGTGTAAAAAGGGAGGGCATGGGGTGCTGGAAAGGTTAACATGTAAGTAAGAAGTAGTCCCTGCTGCTTCTAATTGCATGCCCCAATTCTGACCTGAGAGAATGGCAGAGAAAGGAAAATATTGTTAAAAAACTACAGGTAGTGAATTTTGAGTTGCAGCTGCACTAAACGTATTCAGACAGTGTTTTCTTAGCTCTTTCCATTTGTTTGAACCAAGCTGTGCTCCTGTGAACGTTTTTGAACATCAAGTGTCAAGCCAAAACCAAGTTTATTAATTGATATGCAGTATCCCTTAACCTGACAGAGTAAAATTAGGTTTAGATTGGCTACTTAACACTGTGGATCAAGCTAAAACAAGCATTGCTTTGTTTTTTAATCACAGAAGTCAAAAGGTAGAACTTGCTCTTGCACAAAATTATGAGAGGGCTATACACCACCTAAGCTCTCTATCTGAAGTCCTTTCTTTGGGTTTATAGTGCCAGGTGATGCTATGCAGACACCAGCCTTTACCCTTGCAAAAGTCAGCTATTAGTGAAAAGCCACAAGACAGTTCAAGAACCATCCTTCCGTGGTCACAAGAATCACAAAAGTTCCCCAAACACTGGATAAGTTGGTAGAAAGGCAGTGACCTGGATTGTGAGAAAACAGAAACTGAGCTAGGTTTGTGGCAAATCCTACGCAATAAATATTTACCAATATGGCCCAAGTTGTGGATTTTTTACAGTGGCAAAACACCAGTGGGGTGGGTTAGATGACAACTGCAGCCAGTGCCGAGACTCCAGCAGTCTGCTGAAAGTGTCACTGGGGCTGTGGGTTCAGAAGTTGGACACTTTAAAGACTTCTATATATTATAGCACTGGCTGGTTTAAATCGTCCATCTCATGTGAACTGTGATTAACAGTATATATATATATATAATAAGATAGGAAACCTTATGTTGTCTGCATCCCATGCAAAAGGCTTAGCAGGGCTGTAGATCCTGGCTCTACAATCTCCTCAGGTCTCTGGTACTGTAGCAGAAACCTTTTACTGACACATTGCAGTGTCTACTTGTGGTCATCACAGCATTAAGGATCAAGGAAGTGACACGTGTGGGGGAGTTGCAGGGGACTTAGCACCCTCAGAGATTCTATTCTCCTGGAATTCTCCAAAGGACCAAATAGGAGCAGCGTCTCACTCCATCAGTGTCCCTTCAGGTCCATGCTTTCCTCTACACTAGTCAGGAGCAGGAATGACAGAGTTCAGTTGTAGTACGGAAACTATGTTGCAGGAATAGCAAAGCCCTTTTGAATAAAAAGGAGGATCTGTAGGGATGAAAGTTTCTTTCCACATACAGGACAGGACGTTGCATTTCTGCCGTTCTCCATACGGACATGTCTTTCTGGTTCAGCTAACAGTGTCTGGTACATATTTCATCGGAATTTTGTCTTAAATAAATCACAGGAAAAAACCTCTGATGAACAAGCATAAACTGTCAGCAGCTATTTTCTCTGACAGTGAGACACTACTACGTGTCCCACACTTCCCTGTCTATAGTAGTCTGTGGATGTATAAGGAGAAGGCATTTGGAGTGGGTTCAGAACCATGCCTTACAAAAAAAGGTGCCCGTGAGATCACAGGGCTCTTGTTTGTTTACGCTGAAGGAGATGGAAGCAACACTTCTAGCTAAGGAAGCAAGAAATCTGTTTCACACCAGTGGCAAAAGCTGTCACCTCCCTGAGTAGCTGAGAGCACCTAGAGATGTTGCAGGACAGCAGTCTGTTCACACCACTTGGGCTGGATCTCTGCGTTGGTGGCACAGTGCTCACTGGAAAATTCAGCAGCTTCCATGGTCTGTTTTCACTCTATTTTTCCTCACTGCTTATTCCTTGACTTTTCAGCGGGCTCCGTGGGCATCGGCGCATGTGCTCACCTGGCACTCACCAGCAGTGTCTGCTAACAAGGTGCTGACTCACAGTGAAGCTGGCTGGTTGCAGGCTGGCTCCTGGGCTCTGTAGCCACCTACACTGGGCTCCAAGCTTCCTAGCCCCTTGACCCTCCTCACCTAGATAGGACTACGCACAGTGTTCAAAGTACGTCGCATATTACTCTCTGTGGGTTGCGTCTCTAGCTCTTCTGATAGCAGCTGAGGAAGCTACTGACACCAGGAAGCCACCAGTGTGGGCTGGCAGAAGGGACAGGGAGAAGTGATGGTGATTTCTGGTGTCCCAGACTATTCTCCTCTTTCTTCCCTAATCTCGTGCTCAGCATATGTCTTGTGGCCAAGGGTGGCAGTTTCGTATTATCTTTTTTTTTTTATTTCAGGTTGTGCTGGAGTTGAGGTCACCTTCTCCTCAGCCATTTCCTACTCCCACCTTTCTGTAACAGCTCTGATTATGGCACCTATTGCTATTATCGCTGTCAGATATCCTGGGGAAGACTTTCAAGTTCTAAAATTCCTGGGGCAAGCATGATTATTTTATAATAAGAGAGTAAGTGGTGCAGCCCAGAGAATAAAAATATTGACAGAGACTGCGACGCAAGTCTTAAATTTGAAGCTCACTTTGATGACCTGGAGCAAGTTTCTGGCCTCATTTTTTCACCTCTTGTGATAAAACTGTAAACTTAATAGTCTTTTACAGTGTGTTTGCCCAGACAAACTCTACCAGTGGATCTTTTTTTCTCTTTGGGAAGACATCTAATTATCATTGTAATGCAAAACCAAATAATTTTATGAAGCCAGAAGACACCACAGCATTCAACAGGTTTGGGATCTTGCCATACACACTAATAAAGAAAGCAATAAATATTTGAAGAAAGTGAAAAAAATGAAGTTTAACTGGCCCCTATTTGTACTTCTCCCTTTGAAACCTGTGATATGAGAGTCTTTTTCCTCATATACAGTGGTAGAATAATTTAGGGAGTTTGAATGCAAAAAACTGATACCACACTTCAAACTTCACCTCAGAATTTGACCCTGGGCAGCCATGAGCAGTTACAGCTGGAATATTTCACAGCACAGTTGTCATAAAGTTATTCCTTAACATTTGCAGGTTGGATGAATGAAAACATTTGAAAATATTAATGTGCCTGCTTACTGTGGATCTCTCTCTCCTACAGCTGAAGGCAAGATAAGAACAAATAAGAACATATGTTGACCTGTCTCTTTTGAATTTAATTTTACCAATGTCCATTAAAAAGACTGGTCATTTCCATGGAGGTCTTAAATGGAACACAGGACAGAAATTAAAATTACTTTGACATTTTAGAAAAATTCTTTTTAAGTATCTATTTCTACCTTGTTTTTACTGCTGTTTTCACAGTCCTTTATAAGTCTTATGATACCTTGCTGACCTCTCCATCAATGGATAATCAGAAGGCCATCAAGTTCTCAGTGGCAATGACTGTCAGATGTCCTTTTAAACACATGGTTGCTGGGAAACAAGACCTTGCGCTGCATTCCTTCCTTGAAATATTTGTCCCATTTTTTATATATTCCTGCCAGTAAGTATGTCAGCATTCAGCCAACATGCTGGAGGGCAAAATGCTAGCTGGAACTTTTTTGATATCATGTGGTACTTCTCAAAAGGAAAAATAATCAGAACAACCAAAGTGCTCGCGTGCATTGTGCTGCAAAGGGCTGCATCAACTTCCACTTTGATACCAAATTTCCCTGGCTGAACTGGTCTTTGAATGGAAATGCATAAGGTCTTTTACTCCTATTTAATAGTTCTTACTCTTGAAAAGCCACTGAAATCTAAAGCACAACTGTTATACAAGAATGTGGCCCGTCATGTCTGAATGACCTTTTGGATCATAATAAAGGATTTTTAAAAGTTCCAGTTCCTTATGTCGGTGACCAATGCATTTTGCAAAAAAAAAAAAAGTGTAGTCAAATGACAACTATGTAGAGTTTAGCAAGGATTCTGCAAGGCTCTGTTTTAAAGCTCCTTGGGCACACTCCAAAAACCCTTGAAACACCCCCCCACCCCCATCCTAACAGCCTGCTGTAGTGCTTTTTGTGTGCATATCTTATGATAGTCTCTATTTGGCTGACTTTTAAGGAAACTTTGTTCCACTTACTTAAAAAAAAAGAACAACAACAAACAAGCACAGAGAAAAATGAGAAAGACCAGAGAGTGAAAAGCATTTGGGGATAGATTCTGAATTTGTTAAAATAATCAGGAATTATCAAAAAAAAAGAGGTAGAACTTTGTCATGAGGTGCTGCACTTACAAGGATTAAGTAGCTGCCTGTATATCTGCCTGCCATTAAAGAAAAGAGTGAAAGAACTACAGTATCTGTTCCAATAATTCCCCCAGGACTTTGTCTTTTTCAAAGATGTTTTCCTCTCAAGGATTGTTTTTCTGTTTTTTCGCTCTACTCCCCCCTCAGCCACTAAGTGAACTAGTGAGAACAAAATAAACAGTGCATAAAGGCTGAATACTGAATCTGTTAAAGTATCCAGCAGATAACTGGGTGGAATAGGGTTCCTGCATCGACTGCATCATCATGCAAAGCATAAAGAAACAACTTAAAGTGGTAGCTTATTTCTGGCATTTTCTGGTTTAGGGGACTTCCGCTTTGTAACTTTGATGCTAACAGTCTATTTGATTTAAATAATAATATGCAAATAAACATCGTATGAGAGGAAGAATGGATAAGAGAGCAAATGCTTTTGCATACAAAGCATATGTAGTATACTCATCATCATTTAATATATACTATAAGCTAAATTCTCCTCTCAGATACAATGGTACAAATCCAGTTCAATGTTACTGGCTTTGACAGAATTAATCTGGATTCACCATAATGAATAGGGGGAGGAAGAATTTTTCTATGAAACAGCTTCTTATGAAAATGGTCTCTAGGTTTGTGATATTTAATCAAGATCTTACGTGAATGTATAAATTCCAAGCCATTTCTACCAAAAGCCTTTAAAAGACATGTTGCTTATTTGCTTGTTATCCAATAATTCAGCAGGAAGCCAGCAGACAATGAGAAAACTTACTGTACAAGAAAAAAAGAAGTTTTACAGCGCTAATGAATAGCTTTGGGCAATATATCTTACTGATGACTGCTTCCCTGCTCCTGCTCTGAAGAAGAATACTTGCCCTAGCCCTCAGGGCAGCTGCTCTAGACCTGGGTATAGTGCAGCACTTGGAAGAACACATTCTTCCTCCCTATCTACGGTATTTTTATGCTCTCCCTCCCCATGGAACTGGTCTCAGATACCGTTCGAGAAGCTTCAAGTGCTGCAAACACAGCTCAGGCCTTTCTCTGGCCTTCCAGGGAGGGCTCCTCCAGCATATGGCAATAATTTGAGCTCTCCAGATGTTAGCAGGTCCAGAGGAACCCACGGGCAGCGCTCGCCTGGTACTGGCTGATAGCGTTTGCTGGGGGAGCTGCTGCCTGGAGTACAGATAGCAGATAACAGCCTCCACAGCTCCTCTGCAGATCCGGGACAAGGAAAGTGAGGTACAAACAAAGCAGGTGAGGTGAGTTGGGGAGCTGAAGGCAACCTCTCTGCTCTGATCTCGATGGTGATACGTTGCAATCTGAATTCAAACACTGACTGTCTATTGGCGTGTCTGCATTTCGTGATCACTAGGGCAAAGCTTGCACATTTTATGTCTGAAAATGTAAACTTTTACTAGAATTTTCAAAGGACATGAGATTACTAAATGAACTCTGGATGTGCTTATTTCATTAATCTCACGAACGTGAACTAAAAGATGATGTTTAGAAAACAGTGGAAGAGGGTTGTGGGTGTGTGGGTAAATGATTTAATTAATTCCAGATGAAGTTTTCCCAGAGAAAACTTCAGTATTTGTGAATTCACCCTCTGTTTCCCCATGTGGCTTTAGCTAGGAAAAGATTGGGTGAGGAAGAAACTAGCTTTATAGTTACTAAGGCTGCGCTGATTTTACCGGCTGCTGACCCAGAGTGCGCAAGACCCAATTCAAATCCTTTCTCACCTTTAAGGGAAGTGAGCTCCTATCTCATATAAACATCACCTAATCCCGGCATTATTCGTGTTTTGCTGAGCAATTCCTTGGACTGTCACCCTTTCTGTTCCCGAGGCTGCTCGACAAACCTGAGAATGGTCCTATTGACGTAATCCTGCGAAACCAGAAGCAGAACGAGAGGTAAGGTTGCAGTGTAGAATTAGATGATGGCCCGTTACTGGAGCAGTGTTTTTTTTGAAAGATCGTTTCCGAAAAGAAGTGGCAGTCTTCAGTAAACTAGAGAATTTCTTCACATCAAAAAAAGCCAGCGTTTAATTTTCTACTCTAAGCAACTAAGATGGAGGTTGTAACATTCCCTCTTTATATATTCAGGCTTTGGTAAGAGTTAAAGGCTGGCTGTTTTAACCTGAAGAAATGTTGATTGTTTCATAAGTTTTGGCTCTGCAATTTATTTTTTCACTATGTGAAATGTCCCTTATAAGAAAAAGAATTTCAGTCCTGTTGTGCCTGGATTTACTTTGCCAACTGAACAAAAGGTTCTAAAATTACCAGGATACATAGCCTCTCCTCTCCAGTAACTCCTAATGTCCCTTCTACTGGCAATGGAGACCAACCTATTTTTCCTTTTTCCTTTCAGTCTTGTCCTTACTTGCCCCGTTTTTTCTCTGACATTTAGTTCTGGTTCCTCACTTCAGCTCTGTTATTTGAGGGTTACTTACCCCCTATTTTCCCTGCTCAGTAAGAGTCTTCGTGCTTCTTGGCTGCCAACAGCAAAGAGGTTGTGGCATCCCAGCAGAATCTCGGGTGAGCAGAACAAAGCCGTCAGGACTGCAAGGATGCTGCGTGGAACAATCTTTGGCCAGCTTCACTGAGTCAAGCATGAGAGCAGGAATGAAAAGGCGGCCAGTTGTTTCCCAGGGACCACCCAGGGCTGAGCTTGCACCTGAATAAGTACACAATTATTCTAATAATAAAAAGTTTTGGATTTACACATTTTCCATCTTTTTGTTTTCCTTCTGGTTCATTTTTTTCCTAATATCTAGTCTGAATCTACCCTCTGTGTTTTAAACAACTCCTTATTTGACCATCTTTCAGCATGACCTAGGGTGGATTATACCATGTGTGGAATAAATAGCATTGAAAAGGATTGTTTCTGCAGGGAAAATGAGATCAAATACTTCTTTTTAAAACGAATAGAAAAGAAAGCACTTTCAAAGATACAGTGAACTCTAGAAAATTAAGGAACTTTTATGCAATTACACTGTTCCTTCAGTGCAGGCTGTTCTTTTGCAACTTCCTTGCTCCTATTTGACCCAGAAAGCCTAAGAGATACATAATTCAGTGGGTGTTCCCTGTGGTGTTCTAGATGCAAACACAACAAAGGACTGTGGCAATGAAAGAGGCTGTAGGCTTTAACAGAAGTTAAGAGATTCATGTAAGTTGACAGGGATACAAGTAACCCAGATTCGATCTGGCCTGCATACAAATTCATCCTCTCAGAAGAGAAGATATCTACGTTTGTTCAGATAATGATCACTAAAAAATAACAGTTAGTGGCTGTACTCCTAACTCTTCCTTGAGAAAATGTCATGAAATCTGATAATAGATCAGTGAGTATAAAACATGAAGTATGTACAGAAATCATGATGAAACAGCAAGGAAAACATAACAAATTAAAATTTCTAATTATTTGGTATTAACAGTTTTTAGATGTACAGATAGAAGTGTGTCCAGTTCTGGGAACCCCAGTACAAGAGAGATACGGAGCTACTGGAGAGTCCAACAAAGGGCCACAAAGATCATTAAGGGACTGGAGCTTCTTTCCTGTGAGGAAAGACTGAGAAAACTGGGGCTGTTCAGCCTGGGGAAGAGAAGGCTCAAGGGGGATCTTATCAATGTATATAAATACCTGAAAGGGGGATGAAAAGAGGGTGGAGCCAGGGTCTTTTTTGCGGTGCCCAGTGACAGGACCAGAGGCAATGGGCATAAACTGAAACACGGGAGGTTCCCTCTGAACATGAGGAAATGCTTTTTCACTGTGAGGGTGACCAAGCACTGGCACATGTTTCCCAGAGAGGTTCTGGAATCTCCATTCTTGGAGATATTAAAAAGCTGTCTGGACATGGTCCTGGGCAACCAGCTCTAGGTGGCCCTGCTTGATCAGGGGGTTTGGACCAGATGCCCTCAAGAGGTCTCATCCAACCTCAACCATTCTGTGATCCTGTGAAGTGAATTACAGCCCTACAGCTCATTGGAGCTGAACGATGGATGAAGAGGTGGTTCAGTGAATGAGTGGAATGTTATGAAAAATATAAGGCTCATTTTCCAGTGAAATAGACCACATCTTGTCTACCCTCTTCTTCAGTGGATCTAGGATTGTTTAGTAAAGAAGCCTGATCTGTAGACCATTTTTTTCCCCCAAAGCTGAAGAGTAATGTGGCAGGTGAGGATGACATTACTTGTAGAAGGAAGATAGTACTTCATACTATGTCCAATTTTCCACCCTGGAACATCACATTTTATCTTGTTAGTAATTTCTATTATTGATGCTTTCATAGTGAAAGATTTGGGATGGAAATGCTGAACCTGGACACTTAACATTTTGCTACCTGTCCTGAAAACAGAGTCCCAGCTGTTAGGCAACAGCTCCCAACTCTGCCTTAACACACAACATGCCACACACACAGGTCTTCCACCACTTCTCCTGCTCTCAAACGTATCATTTGCATAGGCATTGGTTTCACTGCATTAACTTAGTATTGCAATCTGCAGATGATAAAAATCTGTAAGGGGAGATGGAAGCCCCAGAGATAAGGGAAAATTATGGGATTTCCTTTGCAAGCATTGAGTCCTTTACAAAAGGCAGGCTGTAAAAGAACACAGAGGCCATACACACTCTGTAAGCTGCCTGAGGGAAGTCATGGTCCAGTCTTTTCTGCACCTCCCCTGGGAAACCACCATCCAAACAATCCATAAACAGTCCTGAGTTTTCCTTCTCTTGTTTCTGGAGACTTGCTTTTTTGGGCAGAAAAGCACTTCAAAGGTTTCCTCTGTCTCCATGTGCTGTATTCCTGCAGCGGTAAGAAGATAATTATTCCAAACCCAGGATGGGGCAGGGGCCTGGATAAAGGTCGGAGATGCACTCTCTACAGAAAAAGGAAGGATCCAAACTTCTGCTCACTGTGATTCTTTAACCCTGCTATGTGGGTGGCAGGGTCTCTGTGTCTGCCAGTACCTGCATCATGGGTTTCACATGGCAGGCAAGATTATTCAGGAAAATTACATTTGTTGAGTACTGTATAATCACAGCAAGATGGAAGAGTGAGTTAGGATTTTAAACAGGAGATTTCCAAGTTCTTTGAAAGTCATATTTTTCTTTTCATCCAGCTGTCTGCTGGACTTTGTCTTTATTTGAATTGGAAGCAGCAGAAGTGTGAGTCCCTGCACTGTGGGTCTGCAATTGCAGGATGCTGTGGAATGAAACCCTATGGCCAAGAACAGACTGTGCTGTGTGAAGGACTGAGGATGTTGGCGGTTCTCACAAATGAAAAAATTGTGATTGAGTTCCAGTTAGGTGGTGCGTGGCTTAGGTAGCATTTTCAAAGTATGCTTTGAACAGAAACCTACAGGCTTTCAGCTGGAGTGAACTGAAGATGCATACAGTGAAAAACAAATCATTAGGCCTGTACCAAGATAAATGGCAAAAAGGAAAAATGTCAAGCTCTTGACATTTTGGGCAATATTTTGCCCTTAAGTTACTGTCCAAGGATGTTCCTCCTGCACCTCCAAGAGCACCAACTGGCACATTAGAAAGTGCACATTATGGATTTTTATTTCACATAAGCCTCTTTTCCACTTGATTGCAAAGGGAGGTTTGAGAATTATAATGCCACACAAGAGAAAAGGGCATCCCGCGATCAGCACCTGGAAACTGAATGTAGGTGAGGGAGAGCATGCACACAAAGAAATTGAAGGGGATATATAATACCTGGTGGTGTACAGCCTAAAGGTTCAATTTAGCCCCTTATGTTTTGAACAGAAGCTGTTTTGAATTACATGAATTAAATGACATAAATAATCCAGAGCAGATGCTAAAAAAACTAAAAAAGCCCTAATTTAATAATGGACAGATAACAGATTGTATTGTCAATTTGATTAAATAAAATGTTGCTTTCTTGCATTTTCTCTGTCTGGTTTCCACCCAAACTACCACCGCATTTGTCACAGAAGCACTGATAGCAGAAGTTGGTCTTGTTTGACGTATTGGCTTGGAATATGGGAGACTTCTAATCAGTTCCTGGCTCTGTCCTAGGTTTCCATAATCCATGCATGCCCGAGTTTTCCAAAGGATCCATAGAAGTGACAGTACCAGTAACACTGCCTTTGCCTGACCTGTCTTTACAGCACAGAATTTGGCACTGTCCAGTGTCTCACGCACTCCAGTCTTGCTAATAAAAATATCAGCCAACAATTTTATCATGCCCTTGATGTTAATGAGGAAAATTTCTAAGGTGCCATTGAAACTGAAGATAAATTATGATTGTTATAAAAAAGCAGGGCACAAATTTTCCCCCAAATTGCATCTTTGATTCACTAAAGCTGTCTTTCAGTGGATCACAACATAGGGTCCATTCAAGTCTGGAATGAATGTTTGCTGCAAATCTGCTAAACCCCCAGTGTGACATTTGCCCTGCAGGCATAGACTGTGGACATCAGAGACAGCGCAGGCCCTGTAATGGCATTTGTGAGAATAATAGGCTATCCATCAGGCAGTAATTTTCCTCACTCCAGGGTCCAAAGCTGGGGAAAGGTTAGTCCTACAGGCCTAAGGGAAACTGCACAGCACAATAGAGTTCACACCGCTGCACGATTGTTATAATTCCTTGAGTTGATAATCACTCTGTTGTTGATAATCATCTCGGTTTCTGAGGAAATATTATAGTGAGCTCAAGGCTTGGCACTGAAGAAGTTATTTACTTTTGGAGAGATAGTGTGTATCTTTATCTGTTTTTCTGTTGCAAGCGCTAAATTAAACATGATAAAGGCGGAATCTTGAACCCTCAGGCATCGATGACAAGATGCAAATTTCCCGCTGCTTAGCTACAGCACCACGAAACTCTTTGTCAGGAACTCTTCACTCTGTAGACAATACAGAATATTTGATCCTCTTTCCATTGATGTCAATAGGGCTTTAACTTCAGAGACAGCAGAGGCAGGCCCACAATAACCTTGTTTGATCAAGTTTTTCCTACCGGATTTTAGCACGGTGTGATGGGATTTCTCTGCCTCTGGAATACCCCCAGACGTTCAGGGATGTGCTAAGGACCCCTCCCCAAGTCCAGGGCAGATGTTATGGACAGAACTGCAAGGCCGGTCAACGAGATATGTAACAAACAGCTTTAACTCCGGGAGTAGCACACTAAATTGCTCTTACACACCAAGAGCTACTTGCCTCTTTGCTCCATCTAGCTGTTTTTGCCCTGTCCTCTGGAGAGAACAGAGGGTAAAAGGAGTGAGCTTGGCAATAAAGTCACAGCTGTTAGATATAGAACAATGAGAGCAATTTCCTTCTTTCTTATAAAATCTGGATCTACATGTTCAGGTCATGTCTCTCATCGTGGTCAAGCGGCACTACAGGATCTGAAGCATGTGGGTTTTGTTTTTTCCAAAGACTATTCGAAACCTCTGTACATGTTTAAATCATTCATCTTGCTTATACAGCTGTATGAATCCCGAGCATCTTTTTTGATTACTCATGTACTGAAATGTTTGGAACCGAAGCATTTTGTTTCAGTTTCGGTTTAAAAATTACATTTAGACAATATTCCAGGCAAAACCTTCAGAAATAAAAACCATAATGTTTTGAGTTTTAAAACAATTTAGCTATCACTATTTGCTAAGTTGACAGCAACTTACAAAAAGTTTAGCTCCAGTGAGACAGGCTCTTTTCTTGTTTGGAATGATGGTGGTTTGTACATTAGTTCTGGGCACCTCTATTTCCTGAAGGTTTTGACCTGGTAAATTTAAATTAATCAATTTAGTAGAAATTAAAAATATGTATTCTTTGTTTGAGGGTTTTTCTTTTTTACTCCAGTTTCTTGCTTGTTTTATAACATTTGTTATGTTATTTAAAAGCTTCTCAGTATCACATGGCAATAAATGTCTTCAGCAAATCCGTATCTTCTGTGTTTCATGGTTGCTGAGCTGTGGTAGATGTTTATGCAAAGCAAATACTGAGAACATAAAGAAGATATATTACAAACAAGAAGTTATTTATGCTGCAGAATGTGTAATTTTTATTTTACTCTAGCACACTAGAGGAGATACAGACACACTAAACCAGAATGTACTCGATCAGAGGTGATCAAGACTTCTGTTGTCCGCTCTTGTTTAGCTCCAATGGTTTACACTGTGCTAAGTGCATTGAAGAACATCTCCTTTCTCAGTGTACATTGGTTGTCCATGATCCTATAGTCTTTCCAATAATAACACAGATAAAAAGGTCTTTTTATTTGTTAATACCTTGATGAAAACACATTTTGGATGAACATTTGTTTGGATTAGTCTTGTCGCTGAAAGCGACAAACCATGTATCTGCTTTTGGCTTCACCTTTGCAAATCCCTGCTTAAAAAGATATATAAATGTACCTGGCAAATATGTTTGGAAAGAGTTATTAAGAATTTATTCTCCAAATTTAGCATTTACTTTCCAGGTGCGTGCACCCAGGATAAGTACTATTTCTATATCACAAGAAATGGCACAAAATGCAAGCACTGTGAAAAGCAAGAAACTTTACATAAACCTTACGTGTGAGCATCTACCATTGATTCTGTACAGCAGCGGCTGTGTCTTCAGAGTTGTCTGGGTGGGAGCAAGCACAGTGAGGGTTCAGTTTGATTGTCTTCCTTGAGTACCACTGTAACACTTGTACATAGTATTGATGAAAATAAAGGTGTTGCTTTCTTTAACTTTCGACAGCTGTGGCAGAGTAGATTTGAGTAACACAAATTTTGTCCTTCTGTTCCCTGTCAACAGGATGGATATTCCCAATCAATTGTAGTTGTGTGACTCTATTAAAAACAAGATTTCAGGGATATCACAGATAAAATCAGTGCCTGAATTGTTCAGTATTTATGATGTTAACATTCTTTCTCCCTGATGTTTTCGCTGCTTTGAGGTAACTCTTTTATTTCTATGAAGACATCTGTTTTGCCACGGAGGACAGGATTCTTGTTTCCCTCCCCACAAAGAACTCCTGTAAATTTGTCCTTGGCATCCATGAGAAGTAAGAGCAAATACAGAGGTTCAAGCCCTTTCTGAAGCAGGAAGGAACCTGCAGCCTTCCTGGTCCTTGGGAACTCAGTGGGATTCAACAGCTCTGGAGGTTGTTTTACAAACCTCCTTCCCCCTGGACATTGCTGTGGGAAACGTTCAGCACTACTGAGGCTGCTCTGGCACACGATGAGCAGCATCCTACGATAATCTCTCTTTGTCCCTGGTCTTCTTCAGGTTCTCCACTGAAACTGACAATAAGACTGACAGCACTTGTTATTATGTAGACTGACTGCCCCTGAAGTTTGGATTGCCACCACCTAACCCATTTTCAGAGGGCCACAGAGCCAGCAGGCAGTGTGGAGAACCCCCCAAGAGCCACAGGCAGAGGCAGAGCAGGCAGCGTGTTCGTGGAGTGGATTTGGGAAGTTCAGAATCACACCACCCTGCAGACACTCACTCCCCGAGTGTGTCTCAGCAAGGCAAGAAGACCATCCCTGGCTGCCTTTTGTTTGCTGCCACTGTAGCAAATCTTCTCTGCGGATGTTCAGATCCAGTGCTGGAACGATGATTTCAACCATTCGGAGCAGGCTTTACACCTCCTTTTGCAATGGCCTTGTCAGAAAACTTGGTCCTCAGAAATTTCATTTTGGGAAAAATGGTACAGTGCCTTTTTAAATTTTAGCCCTTTTTGATGATGTTCCCTTTTTGCAGAAGGGAAAGGGGAGCATGACTTACACAGCTGAGCTGGCCTCTTCCTGTGACCTCCAGTAGCCAGCCACCACAGGTTCACAGCAAGGCTCTCCGTAGTGAGTCCTGTCAATTAAATCCCAGCTTACTCAGTCATATATTCAAGAGGCCCTCAACTTTCTTTTAAAACCAAATGTTTCTAGTCTACCCTTCTAAAGAAAAATTCAAAGCTCAACACTGCTTGAATTATTAAAGTTATAAAACTGGAAAGCAAGTAAAAAAGACAAGTAAAGTGCCTCACAGTTATAGGTGTTTGGAACTGGCAATATTTGCAGCTTTTAGTCCTCTTTTGAGAATAACAAGTTCTAAAGAAATAACTGAACACCTGAAGATCTGAAACTAGAAAGATTTTCAAGATGTGTGTGGTGGTTAGGCCACCTGGGTCCCTTAGGTTGTGTTGATTTCAATGCCTTCAGCTTCAGTCTGAAGCTTCATTTACACTTCTAATTGCTTCTGGGTCTCCTGCCATGGTTCCCTTCAACCCCACCAGTCTTTAACGCAGTCGTGTGGACTCATGAACACACCACTAATCTCCAACTACTAAGGGTACAGGGAAGGGGGTATGGAAACATAGGAACTGCTCCACAAAATCGGTTGGGCTATTTTGCTTTCCTATCAGTATCTAAAAACTTTTGGCTGAGCATAGACTGAAGACCTTTAGGAGTGTGGCTATTGGATCATAAAATCTGCTTTCTGGCCTATTCCTCCTGTATAGTCCACCAACCCCAGAACGCTTGAAGCAATTCTTGCCTTTCTTCTTCACACTTTTGGTTTTTAAAGAGGCATCCGGTGGCATCTTTCTTAAAAGGACCCAGAAGGAATGAGGAGGGTGATGCAAGTGGTGCCAGCAGAGGAGCAAGCAATAATCAGGGGAAATGATCTTGCGAAGAGATTCTCTCCTGTCTGTTACCACTAGCTGTGAGGAAGAAAGCAGAGCTAGCAGGAAACGACCTGCGAGATTGTTTCTGCTTCTAGATCAATAAATAGAGGCTCTGCAGTTTCCCTGGAACGTAGTCTGCTGTCATTGCGGACTGACTCTAACACATTCAAGTCAAAGTGAGATTACTTTCTAACAGCAGCCACTTAATCATGAGCAACAACAACAAAGTCATCCTGGCTACTTTTGGATCAGATTTTTAAATCACAGAGCTGATAGAGCTGCTGAGCTCTTCACTCAGAATGCAAATGTAAGGTAATTTATCAACATGGAGTCAGAGCTAGAAAAACAAAGTTATCTGAAATTTTTCCTTTGTGATGTAGAAGATTTCTGCATTACAGTCAGTTCTCCATTGTCCAAGGTAGGGAAAGGCTGTTTTACAATGCCCTAAACACAGAATTAAACGCTCTAAAACTCGAAATTAAAAGAAACCCCTGGTGTCCTGAGTTCCAGCCAAAAACTGTTCACACAGCTGGTGATTCCTATCAACACTGGTTGCTTACTGCCTCCAAGAACTTCCTGTGCAGCAAAACTCTGGGGAAAAAAAAAAAGAAAGGAAGAAAGAAAAAAGAAAGAGAGAAAGCAAAAAGCCATTTAGTCATCCAAATGTTCAGGCAGCCTGGATTTGCTGTGGCTGCGTATGTGGCAACAACAGTTTGGGAATCTCCTGGCTGTTGAATTTTGTTTCTTTGTTTAAGTTTTGAATAAATAACTCAACTCTTATTAATTCAAAATTTCCAGGACAGTTAGTCTGACAGTTCTGTAGGATTATTTACATAAAAATGCTGAGAAGTTGTCTTTTTAAGATTGTGAGGAGATTCATATCTTTCACTGGTGAAGTTGCTCGATGCCAAATGAACACAGTTTAGGCTCCACAGGCAGAATTTAAATCTCTCTGGGGATTATGAATACTTGGCACCTAATTTGGTCAGGATATATATTTCTGGTTCCTTCTAAGGGACATGTAGAGCTGCAAAGTCGTGAGTCTACTCTGACTCACTCTACAAGCCCCCTTTCTTTCCACTACCTTGGAAGGTCATCAATAGGGAATAGCCTCCCAGCTTTGGTGTTCAAGTCATGTGCCCAACCTGATGGCAGTCTGATGACACCCTTCTTCTCTTACTCAATTTCCATTAATTCTTTTTTTAATCCTGTGTAATGGCTGGGTAATTTTATAGTCACTTTTTCAATCAGATGATGGGTGGCCTATTCAAACTACCTTTAGTTTCAGCAGAAAAATGACAGTTTGCACATATTGGGGGATCTGGGCCATCGCTGCATCAAGTAGAGACATATGTGGAAGGCTGTAGAAATTGACCTATTAAATTATTGCTAATGATACTGTCTTTTTTCTAAGTAATGCAGAAGAACAAAAACTGGTTCAGAAGCTTGTTTTTTTAATCTTAACTTAGCTGTTAAGCGGTAGCTGTTTTGGTGTATTTACACTGTAATGATCTTTTTAGTGTATTATTTCACATCTTATTCTGGTTTTGCAGTTCTTTGGTGAGTGATTAAGCCCTTTTTTACATGCAAAGCAAGCTTCAGTTGCCACCTACCACATATCAGAGACTGGGTTTATGGAAATGAAGGTTGGAGAGTTTGGTAGGCCACTCCTAGGCTGTAAAAAGCATTACAACAACATGAAAGTTAAGCACTAAGTTAAGGAATGAGAGGTGTTTCCACAGACTGAAAAGAATTAAAAACTGAAGAGAAAAAAATAGTTGGGGAGCAAACTGCAGTCAGAATGGTCTAAGACTTATGTCACTAGGGGGTGGACTCAAATTTAAAATTGTTCCCAGGCAGGGTAAGATGATCCGTAACTGTCTTGTAAGATGGAATACTCTCTGTATTTGGACAGATTCCATACATTGTTGCAACCCCAGATATCCGAGTGATAGAAGATGCACAATGTTTAATTGCAGCTGGCAGTTAGACATTGCAATTCTGTCATATTTAAATTGATATAATTTTAAATGATTACATGGCAAAAGATTTCCTGCTGTTTATCTGCAGATATTCTGCAAAAATAAAGAAAAATAATGGCTCCCATGACCATGGGGCATAGATTGCTATTTTTTTCCTTCTATTTACAGCTCAGACCATAGGAGGGAAATTATGCAAGGAAAGCAGCTCATCAGTTTTCAAGCCAGGGGTTTCAATCACAAATGCAGTGTGACAGCAGACAGTTTCCTCTGTCAAAAAGTAACAAAGTAACTCAAAAGAAAGAAAATGGGGCCTGCAAACAAATTGGTGATTCAGGAAAAAAAGAAGTAGGAGTCAGTGATCAGGAAGCTTGAGACATCGCAGTGTTTCACGCACACATACAAAATAGGAGTGCTCGGTCACTGCCACGTTTTTGATTTTAATTTGTTGACCAAATGGATGTTCAGAGACTACAACCATACTTGTTTCTAATGGTCTGCACCCACCCAGTTCTTGTTCCTTTTGAAGGGCTGGGGTATGGATGTGCCTGCATAGTTGTTAGTGCCAGCTCTAATTGCTATTAAAGGTGATACAGGCTCTTAGAGACAGAAGAGCTTCTGCCTATCAGGGTGCCAGAAGGGAAGGGTGCCTTCTGATCTATACTGACGTGCTCGGATTAATCCTATGGCACCTGCCTGGCAGTAGCACTGTCTGGGAATAATACTCTGGAATTCAATCTTGTATCGCAAAGTACTCCTCAAGGGCTTCTTCAAATGTTTGCATGAAGTTCTAGTATCTCCTCAGTAATGTTTGTGATCTCTTCAGTTACTTTCTTATTTGTGAATAATACATGGCTCACCATGGGTGTCAGTAATTACCTGGGAGTCTGAAATACATATTTCTATTCAGAGGACCTGTTAGTTTCACTGTTTCTTTTTGTTAGCGTCCTGTACATATCTGAAATGGTTATACACAGGCAGAAAAACCTTACTCTTGAGCCAATTAGGATACAATTAATTGTCACAGGGTCAAGCAAACTCATGCTGCAGACAGGCACAGAAAAAAAAGGAAATCTCTTCCCTATTAAGTTCATTTTTAGCAAGTGATAGCATTATAATACCTCTTCACTGAAGATAATTAATGTTCTAAGATCTCCTCCCGCAGTGTGTAGCCAAAATGGTGCTACTGAAATGCAATTCTCATCAAGAAGGTCAGAAAGGTTGACTGCATCTTTGTCAGAGAGCAGTAACTAGATTTCTGTACAGGTAAGCACTGACACTTCTAGAATCTGATACTTGCTACCTGACTGATTTGTACTTCAAAGCATTTGTGAAGTGCGGTACCACACTGGCAAAGCCAAACATCTGGTTTCTTTTAGTCATAGAAATAAAAAAGGCATGTCAAAGAGCTTCTTCTCCTTGCCAATGGACAAAATACTCAGTTACTAAAATTTTTAAAGATCTGGTTATTCTTAAAGATCTGAGGGTAAATTTTCCTGGTACTACGACAGTAAAGAAAGCACCTGATACCTCCTGGACCTAATATTATAGCTACTCATGCTCTAGTGCAAAGCACAGAGACTGCTTTTTGCATTTCTCCATTCAGAGAGGTAATGCAGCTTCCTCTCCATTCCTCTGTCATTCTTTGCTCATGGGGATTAGCTGTGGGGCCTTACCAGTCAACAGCAAAGCATACTGTATCATTCAAAAAGATGCTTGTATCCCAATGGGGGAATACCAGCCGTAACTGGAAATGTTTGACTCAGTTTTCAATCAGCAGAGAGAGAAAATACGATTAATAAGTTGTTTAAATGTTGGCTTTCAGTGAGTGCTCCACAGCTAGAGGAAAAAGTCATCAAGAAAGAGGTCACAGTTTTCTCCTTATCTGTTGAGGCTGGGGTGCCGCTGATGAATAAGCACACTGCCTTGCTCCTTTGCCTTGCCTACCTGATACAGAACAACATTCAAAAGACTTCTTTTGTAGTGTCACAGTCTAATATTCCATCTGGCTTTTCAACAAGTTACAGAGGAAGAAAGTAAACATCAAGCCTTTTCTATGTCTGTGACAAAATTAGAAGCACTCTGTAATGGTTTACAAATACTCTGTGTTGACCTAGTTCTCGCCATCCTCACTGTATGACTGCATTGGCTTAGTTTACCTGGAAATGTGAAGAGAGGAAAAAAAACAAGCAGAAAGAGAAGAATGGGATGAGATAAGCTACCTCACAGCAAACACTTAACAGTTGTTAAAAGACAATGCCAGGACAGGAAAATCCCTGGGGATTCAAAGATTAAAAAAAATTAAAAAAAAAAAACCACAAACCGGCAGACTTCAAAAGGAAGACTTTCTCAAAATAGATATTCTTTGGTTTTGAGAAATCTTTTTAGTTATTGAATACCCCTTGCCTCTGACTTCCAAAAGAAGAACTGCCAGAGCAAACATGGTCTAATGTGCTGTGTAAACACAACTGATAAACAGGACACTGAAGCAGAAGGAGTAGAGGAACTGTGGAATTTCATCTTGGCTTCAAATGTAAGCACCAGGTCAGAGATAGAGTCTAATAAGAAACCAGAGAAGGTATAACTGAATAAAAATGGCTTGTAAAAAGCCTGGATTTGTTGGTAAACCAGTCAGACTGCTTTTTAAAGGAAGGCTCAGCCCTCTACACTAGTTGATAGTGTGAAATGGGATGATCTTTTACTTCATGATTTACAGCTTGAGCGATTGGTATATATAGAGATAAAGTAATAAAAATATTCTAGTGTCATAAAAAAGAAATCTTTCTTACATTTAGCTTCTTCATTCTCTTGCCACAATTAATTTATTCACTTATTTTGGTTCTGGTAGACTGTAATATGAGAGTATATAGCTCTTGAAACAAATTGAAAACGCCACCCAACTAAGACACAAATAATAACAAGCCAATTGCCTTTCTTTCACAAGAGGAGCCATCCCACAAAGAACAATCATCATCACAACCTTCACCTCCCACCTGAGCAACCCAAAGGATGACTCAATTGAGTTCATCCCTCTCCTTCCTCCTCGTTATCTGCCCAAATAGATGAGATTTACAGTGGACAATCATAAGAGCCTGAAATAACCTGAGATCCCTCTTTTGCTGCCCATCTTCTCCTTGTACTCCATTTTCAAATGAAGTCATAGTGCTACATTTGTGACATCCCATTCATTTCCATGGAAACAGATTGCCAGTTCACAGGCATGGGTTTATGGCTTCACTGCTACATAAAGAGAAGGAACTGATCTCTGAGAAAGAAACTCTCACTGGAAACAGCAGCAATACACATGGTTTCTGGTAGAAATAGACATATTATCACATTTCCTACAGTATGAGAATTTCCCTTTAAATTCTGATTGACATGCTTAAGATGAGATGCATGGCTGCACTTACGTCTTTGTAATTAGTGATGCATTATTCATAGCAATCCATACCCGCTCTAAAAGACGTTATTTCAAGGCTCCATTCTACCTTACTTCCTCTTACTTCTCCATTTTCATTTTTTCCTTTTGACTTTCACAAGGGATCCGAGTTGCAAAGCAAGCATCCTTCCCCACCTTCCATCTTAATTTATCTCCCGTCATCCATCTTAGCTCTCAGAATCCTCTCCAGCATTATTCATCCCTCATCTCTTTCAAGGACCTTTTACAGGCATCTCTTTTAATCTTGCATTTTATTTCTTTTATCCTAGTTTACCAAAAAACACTAAGATACCCAGAAGGAGGTAGAGGCCTGGCATACCAACCAAAATGAACTAGATTCTGCCCAATTTGGCAGTTTGGAGTTTGACACAAATCTTTCAGTCCCAGGGATTATCACCAGCACTTTCCTTGGATTTCTCTTTCCGTCTTTCCATCGATTGGCTGGATTGCTGTAAATTAGGGCTGCCTTCAGGCTGTTCTGATTTACGCTCAAGCTGCCACCAACCCACGGAGCTATTTGGAAATGCTGAAGCTGGCTGCAGCATAGACTCACTCCAACTGTTCATCCACATCTTTTTTTCTAGAAGCCACAGGACACCAAATAAAGTACAAATATGAGGTCATTTGTCCTCATATTTGCTTACAAACGACCTATCGCCTTGGTGGCCCTATGCAAATATCTCAAAAATATCCCCTCTTCCCAAGTGACTCTGAACCAAATGTCCTGGTGTGAGCTACACCCACCCTCTCCCTGTGTGCTCCTTGGCTATAGGAAGTCTTTCTTCTGATTTCCTTGCCACAGCTGTTCGTGCTGCTGACGAGAACAGAAGTTCAGCAGGGCAGGACCTACTGTTATTTAAAATGAGGGCCTAAGGGAGCCACCCTCACCGGTGGGCTGTAGACAGGCCCAACACTTTCTCTGAGATCTGGCAGAATGTGTATAAGCAAGGGACAAGAAAACATTGATTTAATGAGGCTTTGATCTGAGGAAAGCTGCCCAGTGGGGAGACGGTGTGGGACGATGCGGAATCAAACAAGTGTCTGTGCTCCGGTCGAAGGCAAGGGAAAGGGGATGTTTATAAACCTGGAGCAGCTGCATAGCACTCACTGTGTCCTGGAGCGCAGAACACCTGCCCCTGTGTCATGCATTCACCAGGATGTAAAGTGTCATGGTTTGGGCTGGGCTGGCCACTAAAATGAATGACACATGATCTCTTTTACTTCTCTCCCCTTCAGAGAAGGGAGAGCATCTCCCTTCAGGGAGAGAAGGATGAGAGAGAAAAGAGACTTATGAGTTTAAAAAGAAGCTAAACTACTTTAATGAATATATTAATAAAATAATAAAAATAAAATAATGAAATATATACAATATATACAAACCCAGTATCAAGCTCCCAGGATGATGATCATGCCACCGACAGGTACGGGGAAAGTCCCAGACTGGAGTCAGTGATGGACAGGAACTAAATTCTGGATCTGGATTCAGGAACACACAGATCGGGATCAAAGGAAGATGAACAGAGTCCTCCTTGGATGCCCGCCATTGAAGAAAGAGGGCTGACCCTTTGAGCCCTCAGCTTTTATACTAAGCATGAGGCAGATGGGATGGAATACCCTGTTGGTCAGTTTTGGGTCATCTGTCCTGTCTGCTCCTCCCCGCAGGTGTGACCCCTCTACGCTTTTCCGCTTCCGACGCTCCAATGGGGAAAATAACAAGGTTAGCTGACCTTGGTTATTACAGCAATAAGTATAAGCAAGAGCCTCTTTGTGTCCCATTCCTTGGCATAAACACCAGGTCTTATCACTCTGGAAGCGGAGTACTGTCTTAAAAATACGCCATTAATTTCAGAGAGATCAGTTAGTTAGAAGCAGCTTAACTGAAAAGTAAAATTTCTAAAAAGAGAATTTGTTCTGTTTTACCTCAAACCAGGACATAAAAACAGGGTGTTATTCTGTGATATCAAGTTCAAGGCAAGACTGAGGTCCGGCTGTTGTGCTACCTGCCTTCCAGATGACAACCTGAAAATAGCTATTGACATGGTAGATAGACTCAAGGGCACAGGGGTAAGAGCAGAAAAGGTGGAAGAGCAAAAAAAATCACACCTTGTTAATGATCTACATTTCTCCCTTTGTTTCTTCTGGGAATATGTATTTTAATGCACTCAGTACCAAAGAGATGAAGATCTGCTGGAAGGCAGAACACATTAAAATATTACCATCCACAATTTTTGGAAAACAGCCTTAAATAGAAGATGAAATCTATACCAAAAATAATCAATATATGCACAGAAAATGTGGCAGTCAAAATAGACAAAGGGACCATTCTGGTGATACAATGGTTTATCAGTATGCTATGGAGTTCACTTCTGTATAAAAGAGCAGCCTCTGGTCATACAAATTGGTCCCAGGGAAGGTAGTAGGACTACTTGTCTGTGTAAGGATTGCAGGTTTGTGCTGTACTTCTGTGGCTGACTATTGGAAACACCTGTTTGTTTCATCAACTCAGTAATCCATGGATGGAACATGAAAGGCTCATTTTCATTTTGCTGGACGTTGTGGAAACGTCTCATGACACCTTTTTACCTTATTTGCTTTTGTTAGAAGTTTCCATCTGCTGGTTTCAGAAATGCCTTAAATAGTATGTCTGGCCTTAGTTCATCACACAGCCTTGGTGTGAGGCTGCATGTCCATGCCACGTCCTAAATAGCTGTGATTTCCCTTCCTGAATCCCACTGCCCATCTAGCAATGTGGTGGCATGCAGGATGGCTCCCGTTGTCCCACAGACAACCATTTTCATGAGGCAGTTGTGAGTGGCCAGCTCTCCTTTACACAGTCTCAGGACTCAGCCAAGGTGTACTTCAGTGTACCACAGAATGGCCCTGCCCCAAAGGCTTCTCACACTTCGAGCATGCTTGAAGGTTTGCATTAAATAGACCCAGTGTTTCCGCATTGCACTGTGCTGCTCTGCATGGACATACTGGCCTGGATGGGCTTCGTGTTTTCTAAAGCAGTGACAGCAAAATCTGAGTGGTTAGAGGAATGTGGTAGAGCTCACACGACACCTAACAGTACATAACGTGCAGGTTATACCACTCTTCAGAACACCAGTGAAAGTTGCCTGACACAAAAAACTACCTGCACTATGTAATTTTCAAGAAAAAATCCAGAGCTGTTGATGCTATTAAGCAATTGCTAATACTTTATAGAATTCGCCTGGGGCAAACATTAACAGTGACACTCCATTTTACACTGACAGAGATACAAAGACGTAAATTTCAAAATAAATAATTGTCTAGACTAATTCTTCCTCTTAACAGCAGTCTACAGTAGTGTCAGAAAGAAATACAGACCTGAAAGTGAATTAGCACTTGGCTCACCTGTACAAAGGAATTGGGCATTATTATGCTCTTTCCAAAGCCAGGAGAAGTAAAGCAAAGAGGTCAAGACCAATCTTCTCAGTCTATGTTAACTCAGCTCAGGTACTTGCATTAGAAAGGATTAAACTTATATTCTCCAGATCTTCACTACAATACCGACAATACTTTTCCAGAAATGTTCCTGAGAAATCCTTGCTACTCAAAACACCTTGGCTGTTCATCATTAAGTACAGAAGCTATCTGCTGTCATCGAAAGCACCCTGTAAATACACTGCTATAAGCAGCAGGGCCTGATTTTCTCACTTGCCTGTATCACTCAGATGAGTGATCTTCCATGACACCCTTAACCTAGATTTTTTGTTTGGCTCCCTGCAGTTAATTCCCTTGAATAAAAGTATCTACATAAATGACCTGCTTTAAGAAAGTGTTGAACGTCTCCGGTACTGAGTTCACCTCAGGACTGCCTGAACAATCCCCTCATGCTTTTTGGTCATTGGTGTCCCACCTGAGGAACTTTAGGAATAAAGAGGCATGTGATAAAGATGACTGAAACTACACAAAAGAGTAGAAGGGCTGTGTGACCATGCACAGCAGTGGATCCCTGGTAGATGGAAGTCCTGCTGAAACAGGGGTCTCTAGATAAACAGCGAAGTCTGCTTTCTGCAGCCTACAGCAGTTTTATTCTCCAAATCACACTGTCAATTGAGACTGTGGGAAATAAATATAACTGGCAAAATTTGGGGCCATGAATTCTCCCTCTATGGGAAGCATTACATTTAATAGAGTATTTTTTCATCCACATAAACACCTAGTGTACCAATAACAAAGACCCTTATGTGGTAGGAATTAAGCAGTTCTAACTGCAATCTCTGCCACCCTGTTGCTGTGGAGCTAATCCTAGCACAGGAGAAAAGATCCTGCCTTTTTGCTTTATCCCCTGGACAACCGTACTATATAAACAAACTGCTACCTCATTCCCATTGATGGAAAATGGTCCTTACCAGTGGTGCCAGAAGGTCTCAATTGAGCCTGTGCCAAAAGAACAAATGGTGTCAGCACATTTCTTAAGAATCCGGATGACAACATCACAACACCGCATTAGCCTTGATATGGAAACACAAAAACTTCATTATAATTGTCTGACAGAAATGTGCATCAAGGCTGATTTGGTTTCTGGGTCATGATGGGCACAATACAATATGTTCATAGCACAGACTGTGTTTTTTCTCTTCTTGTCCACTGCCAATGGTTTTCATTCCGTCTGACTTAAATATTTGTCTTTCTCCTTTTTTATTCTTTCCCCTCCAAGCTCTTCTCCTCCTGTGAAACCTCCAGTTTCACTAGCTGTTCAGTTCTTTCCATCCTTCCTTTTGGATAAATCTGTTAGATTGACACCATCTTCCTCCTTTCTTTCATATTTAGAGTGACACTTATCTTAGTTCCCTTCCTTTTTTGCCATCTTTGATTTGTTTCTCAAAACTACTGTTCTTCTTTTCGTGAAGGATTCCAACACCTTAGAGTCACAGAGTCATAGAACGGTTACAGTTGGAAGGGACCTTAAAGATCATCTAGTTCCAATCCCTCTGCCATGGTCAGGGACACCTTCTGCTAGACCAGGTTGCTCAAAGCCCCATCCAACCTTGACCTTCAAGAGAAAAAATAAAATACAACATGATCTTCCTCATCTTACTTCCATTTCCTCTTACAACTCTCTCCTCCTTCCCATCCCACATTTCGCTCCTGCTCTTTTCTCCTCACACCTGCACTGCTGAAGGAGATCTGTTCCATGCCACGTCCCAGACTCCCTACTTTTTTTTTCTTTTTTATCATGGTATTTTCACTTTCCTATTGCTTTTCCCCTCCTACTGCAAGGTTTATTGTCTTTCCTGTATTAAAACCACTCTTGCCTTCCCCTTGCTCCCCCAGCTACTGTTGTATCTTCCTTCTTCCTTTCATCTTTAAGCTCACTGAATAATCTCAGGTCACACATTCCAGGTCCATCCCTGGCTGTCCAAGCTGGCTTCTTCCCCTTGCATTCATCTGCAGCCATACTCAACAAGGTTTTTAACAATGTCTTTTAATCAAAATTTTAGAGAAAAGTACTCCATCTTTAGATAAGCCAGACGTTTTTGTCAGAGGCAACCCTAGTCTTTTTCTTGAAATTGCACTTCCTCTCACCACCTGTGACTCTGGTGTCCCCTGGTCCTCTTACTCTCTTCAGCATGTCCGTTAGAAGCATGTCCTTGTCTTCCCTTAGCTCTCAGTGGGGATCCCAAATGTGTCTGTCCTTGCTTCCATTCTCGCTCATCTCTGTATTTTACCTCTGGTTAATCTCATCAACAGAGCACAAATTCAATTATCCTCTCAATACAGATGACCTACAAATCTCTTTCTCTGCCCAAGACCACTCCTTTAAAATCTTAGCTGAATATCATCGTAGCACCGAATTCTCATTAGCTGCAATTCTGTTAACCCTGTTTGTGAGTTCAGCTCTGCATCAAACATTAACTCTGTTCCCTCAAGGCTCATCACGGGGCATATCTTCCCCATTTTTCTCTCAGTCAGTGCAATGTCTGTTAGCTCCCACTTCCAGCTGGTTCCTGGTATCACTTTGCAGCATTCATTTATTATTGGTAACACATATTGCAATTTAATTTTGCTGGGAATTAAAAATCTAAGTATTTTTAGAACCAGATTTAAACTTGCACATACTTATAAATTTACTTCCCAGCTGAGCTGCAAGCTCTCTGGCATTTCAGAATGAATGTAATCTATTTATTATAAGATATATATTAAAAATGTACATCTTTATCATTTGAGATATTGTCTCTTGTCCAACACAAATATTTATCATCATATCTCAGTTCAATGACACTTTCTTAAGCAAATGCCTATCATCATCCAGCTGGAGCAGATGACTGTTTTCCTGGCGTAGAGCTCTTCCTGTGTCAACCCTTACCTTGCTGCCATCTCTGTCTCCCTCTTTTGCAGATGTCCTGAGCATTCTGTCAGCCTACTGTCATCCTTCCTGTTTGGTTTTGCTTCTGATCAGCCCTGAGCACTGGCCCTTTCATCACCTGCTTGTTTGGTTTTGAAATAAACATTTCTGTGCTGTCTGCTGGGCAGCCCCTTACACTCAAGAGGGGCGACCTGTAAGTATGCACAAAGGAAATTAATTTTCCTCTAAAAAACATCTTAAAACATTCCTTGGCCAGGTAGGCTTGGAAAAAAAACCCTGTCAAACAGTGCTTCTGCTCTGGTAGAGCTACTGGCATGGACGAATATTGCTTCATTGTTTCTCAATTTGTTGATCATGACCTATACTTGACTGAAAATTTTTTGGGTCAGGGATCATCGGTTCTGTCCTGGTGTGGTGACTACTAGGTGTTACAAAACAGCATAGACAGCTACCACTTGTCATGTGTAGGAACAGTAATTATAGCATGTTTTCCTGAAATGAACTGTCAGCTTCTGCTAATACTATTCTTCTTACGTGGGGAAAGAGAAAAGCAGGTTTTATAGCAAGTTTATTTGCAGTCTTTGGTAAAGGAAAAAATGTCTAAGCAATTTTACTCTTGTTCTCGGCAGGTTCCCCAAGGCAGCAATCCTTGATGCACAAGCACTGTTGATTAGAGGCTGGGGGTGCATTCCAGCGCTCTGCCTCACCACTCGCTCAGAGGTGAGGAAGGCAGGTCCCTGCTTATTTACAGTGCAAGCAGAGGTGATAATTTGATCCCCAAATCCAGTGACTTTCACATGTAGAATAATAAATAGATGTTTAGTGAGAGAAATGCTGTTTGTAGAAATGAAATAGCTGGATATTAGCAGCAACGTGGGTGTTTTTCCACAAGGGCAGCCAAGTGTAACAGAGTCACCCAGAAATCTTTAGCCTCGGTGCTTTTCGTCACACTCAGTTGGTGGTCTCCTGACATTCATCTATTGGGCTCTGTTCCAATAACTGCGATGACAAATGGCATTTTTTCAAGTGTGTGTACTGCTGTGATCTGGCAGTATGCACAGCAGATTCCACCAAGTATAAGCTGCAGAATAGGAAAGACGGACCTGGATCTGTATCACGTTTTGAGATAACAAGAGCCATGATCCCTGTGATTCATTTCAAAGCAAAGAAAATAGTTTTTTTTCATTTAAACTCATTGAAAAGAAAGTAGGCTATTCGCTTGAGTTCCGAACATTTTTTTTCCACAGGAGTAGAAGTTTACGGGTACACAATTCCCCCCTCTCCTGCATAAACCCCCAAACTAGTACCTACAAAGTACTAGTACCAAAGATGTACTACGTCAAGCAAACAGCCACAGCACATATTTCTCTGAATTGGTGACAATTCAACAGTGGTCAAGAAGAGGGCAGAGCTGTGATGCCACCTCTGATACACACTATTGAGCATCTCCTCTACTGGTAAGAAGTGTTTGTATTTCTCAAATTAAAAAAGAAAAAAAAAAGTGACAGAAAGGCTGTACATGTACCCGTATATGAGGTTGGATGTATAGGGTGAGACTACTTCAATCGTTTCGCATTCAGACGAAGTTGTTGTCAGCTCTAGCAGAGTGGAGTTCCAGCTCAGTGCGCCCACACACACGCTCAAATAATTGGTCTACAGAGAGAAGGACTACAATGATAATTCAATATTTCATCGTAGTAGCTATTCAAATCAGGCTTCTCAGTCCACCTTTTACATTACCTTCCTTCATAACATATTTATAAATAATCCTTGTTTGTAAAATACATTTGATAGCAACTGGGGTGCTTTTTAATTGGGTTAAAGAACCGTGTTCATTTTGGCATTTCTCTGTGACAATTTCAGTATTAAATAATTTCAGCTGGGGGTATAATTCATTTGAGTTCATGCTAAGAAAGATGATAAAGTTAAGTAACAGCTGGTCATTAGAAGCTTATATATTTCATATTCAGTACACACGTGCCTCAATTCTAAATAAATTATATTAATCACAATTTAATTATGTGGCTGCCCTATTAAATTAGAATTAAAGGCTAGAGTCAACAAAGAAACTAGTCTGGGTTTCACCATCTGCAGATCAGGCTTTGTATGTCCTACTGGGTATTTTTACAATATTTTAATTTTAAAAGTAATAATCACCTATGCATATTAGAACACCTCTGACAGCTGGCACTTACCCATTATTAATGGCTAACCAGAATGGTCCCCTTCACTTATGTGTGTAATTTAGTCATCATTTAGTGATTAGTTGTGGAAAAAAAGATTTTCTTGGCAGAGTAAAAATGAATGGAGTTAGTTTCTGACATGGAAAGGTGCTGAATACTCACATCTTCCATTAGAGGTCTGGGATTTGCAAACATGCAGCAGTTCACAGAAGCTGTCTCTAAACAACAACCAAATGCCGAAGGTTGAAGTGGCAGAAGTGGGTGTAAGTTCTCCATATGGGGAGACCCTGACCCTGACATCAAACAAAATTCCCATTCATTTAACTGGAATTTTCCTCGAGTGAAAACTGAAGGCCTAGATCATCCCCCTGAATGCATATAACCACATGAACCTCCATTGGCTGTGGGGCATTTTTTGTGGAAAATATGGCTTTATAGCTCTCTGGAGATAGCCAGTTAAAGGTATCTGTGTGGAAGTGGCAGATATCCCGCAGGACCTATGGGATACCTGTGTCTTTCTGGGGTGGCAGCTAGAGATGAGACTGCACACCTTGGACCATATCAGCTGGCAGTAAACATCACTTCAGATAAGTGAATCCCATCCACATTTTCCACCATGTATTTAAATGTGCATTTTGAATGTGTAAAAATACATAAAATAGGTAGACTTTAGTGAAACTGCAGCTTGAAAACTAGGGAAATTGTTCTGCACATCTTCACATGCTCAGCTGTCCATTTTGTGCAGTCTTACACAACTTTGCACAAAATTTACTCCAACTTCAGTCTGGAAATGGAGTTGAAACTCTGAAAAACTAAGCTATGCGTGAAATGCTCTGCAGAATTTCAGTAATTCCTGGTATGAAATAAACCTTGCAGGTCAGGAAAAAATAGTTCTCTTTCCCTTCACTGTACAGCATTATTTCTACTACCACTCCCTGCTGAGTTATACATTTCCTTCTGAAGGGTTAGCTGAACCTTGCACTGGCTTTAAATCATCTCCATCTGTAATGAGGGGATACTGTTACATTTCGGTATGGAGGGGAATATCCTCATTTCTCACAGACTGTACTTCTCATGAAGGGAGAAACCAAACATAAACAGGGAGGGAAATGGTACAGGTGTCATTACTCCATCTCTCTTTTTCCATGAATTACTTTCAGGATCTCCCTGAGGCCAGGCACAGCAACTTTAAGACTGCCTAGTGACTGGAATAGGGAGGGAGAATATTAGTCTAAAGCAGCCGAAAACCTGGAAACAAGGTACTTGGGAGCATCTTAATATAAAATAAAGTGTGTGGGCACAAAGCATTAAATTGTACGGCTGGGGATCTATAAACCTGCAGCCTTAGGAGCAGAAAATAAATGGAGGCTGTAAGCAAGGCTATGGCATCATTCAGCAAACACTTGGCAGCCGTTTCCATCCAAGAGCCGGGATGCAATACTCGGGGAGCACACCAGCTGCACATAACTGCTTTTATTTGTATGGCTTTGGCAGTATAGCTTTAGCAGTCTGCCTCCCTCGTTCCTCAGTTTGGTTGCTACTACTTTGGTGGGTTTGTTAAGGAACCTTGTTTACTGCTTCCAAGTGCCAGATGATCTGTTTTCAGTGGATGTCAAATCTCTCTTACTGTCACTTCAGGTTTTATCCCTCATTTATGTGACCATATAGTTGCATGTGGCGGCTCACGCTTATTCATGCTGTTATGTTTTGAACCAAGGAAATACATTAGAGCACATCTAACTTGTGATACTGTTTTAAGTTGTTTACAGGGAATTAATTTTAAATAGTCAGGTCATCCTGTAGAAAAATTTCCCTAGTATTGGCTACTTGGCAAATTTACTTGCTAGTTTGCATCTAGTCAATGGGCAGATCAAAAGGAAAAATGCAACCACATAAATGTATAGACTCATGAGAGATTTAGGATAACAATATATTGAGAAAGTATGTGATTGACATGAAGAATATGACACTGCTGCTCAGAAAAGACATGAGCTGCAGAATACATTTTAAACCCTTGCATGATCATGAAACTAAGATACTAAGATAATTGATATCTGCTGTTTATGTCATATAGGGTTCTTCCATGACTTTCATCTTCCACTCCAGTTTGATGGATATTCTTGGGAGATGTTTCAGGGAACATGGGAGAGGAGATGTACGTGTGGAAAAGGATCCTTCTGGGCTAAATGGCTATTACAAGGTTGCCCAGGTTGAAGATTTCCGTTCTTTTCAGTTTTGTGTTGTTAAGCACTTTTGCTGAGTTTGGTGGGCATGAACTAGAAAAAGAGCAGTTTGCAATGGATGTGGAGAAAAACTGTTTCACTGTGAGGGGAAACCTGCATTTGAACAGGTCCCCAGCAAGGTTGTGCCATCCCCATCCTTGGAGACCCGGCTGAACAAAGCCCTGAGAAACCTGGCCTGCCCTTACAGCTGACCCTGCATGGAAAAGGAAGATGGACTAGAGACTCTCTGAGTCCCTCCTAACCTGAATTATCATGTGATTCATTGAGTCTATGAATTGCTTCTTTGAGTTAACATTTTAGAAGCAGGTTCTTTAGAAGGTTTTACATAAAGCACCTGTAAGAACTTGCAGGAAAAGTACAGACAAAAGCAGTTAGCTGGAACCAAGGAGTAGTTACAGATGAGAAAACTCTCTGTGTGAGGCAGGCACTACTTCTCCCTTTTCATCATGACTCTTGCTTACCATTCAAATTACAATGGGCATTTCCCTGTAGACAAGGTAGAGAAGGTCTATAACCAGTAATTTAAAGATGCTGCTTAAGAAAAAGATACTTTCTCTTCATATAAGTGTTCAAACACAGCAAAAGCATTTGAGCAAGGAAGAAAACTGTGAAGAGAACATCTTTCTTTTAGTGGTATTTTTAATGATTTACAACAGCTATGATACATTTGAGGAGGGTGAACACAATTGAAAGTATGCTGCCAAATTTTATTCTTATATGCACAAGGATGTCCATGAGTCTTAGCTCCAGCTTCTGTCATCTGATGGGGTAGAAACTCTTATTTGTCTTTTTAATCTGTTTGTCCAGGGCCCAGATCTGTTCTGTAAGATGCCCAAAGGTAAGACCCATCCCCAGCCAGGACACTGATTCAAGGAGCTGCCATTACTTTACCTGCTTGATTTATAAACTCCCCTCCCCTCCCCTCCCCTC
>VFFE01007699.1:1347259-1516834 GCA_008921705.1 Burhinus oedicnemus
GGGGAGGGGAGGGGAGGGGAGGAAAAAAATAAAAGAAAGATCTCAGCATTCACAGAGCAGTTCTTAATATCGTGTTTCACCACAACTGTCTCTGGAAGAACTTGTTTCAGTAAAGCTCCCAGCTGGATCTGTAATCAAGTCCATCTTTTAGATGCAGGCTGACAAATAACAAATAGCAAATGTTGGTGTTAGTGAGATTGGTGATAGCCAAAGGAATTATCCTGTGCAAATGGAAAACTGAGACATTACTTGTGTATAGCAATTGTCTAAGGGAATTTAGAAATACAGCAGTCACATAGAAACCATCTCTTGAGCATAGATTCAACTAGAAAAAAATCCCGTTTGGGATAATATGCCTGAGTTACATAAAGTAAGTCTGTATATCTATTTAGTACCTCAAGGCTCATTTGATAGGCATTCTCATTCCTATGAAAAGGCTGTGTCATGCTTGTCTTGTTTAAGAGCCTTCATGATGTCAGAACTTACTGATATTTAACTTAGTGGTTGCATATCTACAACAGCAACATCTGCTTAAAATGCTGATTTTTTTTTTTTATATGCAATGTTATTGCTGATTTGTTCTCACATTGTTCTTGCACAATGTTAGGAGTCAAATGGCTTTGCTTTGCTCTTCTCTTCGTATATTTAAAAAGCATCAGTAAAATTTTTTAGCAGCAAAACATAGCTGACAGACTTTTAGGAGGTATTATTCTCATCTCTGTGGCTATGGCTTCATAGCACATTCTCACTTGGGACAGCTATGAGGCATCTTGCTATGTTCAAATGAATCAATATAATGCCAGACTAGATCTTAAAATACTTACACTTACATTACTGTGGTGCTCTGATAGAGTTAGCACACTCTGGATTTTCTACAGAAATTATTCTTCAGGGGCATCCCATGCTCCCAGCCTGTCCCCATTCCAACTGGGTATCCCTTTACATTGCACTGCAATCTCTTTCCAGCAGGGTTACAAATATTAATTACCTCTTATCATAACTCGTTTCACATCATTGACATTGTTGTAACTCTGTAGACTGTAGCAGAAAGTGAGACCTGTTGATTGGATCAGTATTTTTATCAGTTTAAGAAGTTCATTTGTCAATACTGGCTTTGGCTAGTACCAAAATGAACTGCTTAGGGACTAATGATTGTAGGAATATGGTAGGTATTAATATAGGTTTGACAGAACTCATCAATGGGTAACTCTTATCTATGCTGTGGTGTCTTAATCTTGAATTAGAAAAATAAATATGTAAAGTTGGCAAAATGTGAGCTAATGTATCAAAAGAAGGAGATGTATTTAAAAGGATGTTTATTCCAGAAAGTGCTGGCATAATCATCTTCCACCATTTGATCTTACTGCAAAGTCCTTTTCTGTTCCACTCACAACTTCATGCTCAATCATGCATTGCTACATAACATCAGTGTATTAGAAATGTGCTTCTGGCTGCCTGGATTAGGACCAGATCCCATTTCTTTTCTTGGACACTGACATGTTTGAACACTGACTGGCATTGGTAGTTTGGCCGTGATTGCACATTGCTGGGTGGGTGTTTATGAAAAGTGGCCAAGAAGAAGAGAAGATAAACAAAGAGGCAAGAAAATAGACAAACTGGCAAAAGCATTAGCAAAGACTTCATCCAGCCGAATAAGAGGGAAAGGGTGTAGATACCTGAGTAGAGGAGCTCTGCAAGGCCTTGTGTCTGTAGGAAAGGCCAACTGATTTATTTATAAAAGGATATGTAAAATGTAAGGAACTGGAATAATCAGCTGATTTTTTTCCCATTGCAAAGCACACTAACATGTTATTTACCAACTCTTTTATTTGAACTGGATCTTAACCTTGTCACTTTTGCCATGTGTAGCAGCTTCGATGAGGAGTATTTTAGATAACAAAACCAAAAATAACACCCAGGAGTTAAAACATCCCTTCTTCTGTACCCTCTGTTTTCACTAGAGAAACAGGCTTGCCTGAATTTAAAAATATTCCATAAGACTACCTAATAAAATTTATGAGACATAAAAAAGATGGGTTGGATTCAGATGGTGGTCTACTCTCAAGGAGCGTTATCAAAGGCAAGAAACAAAAATCAAAGGAGGCATATTGACCACCCACAACTCCAGCCTCTGATTCGAGAGACTGCACTCTCCTCCTCCTAATCCAGGAGAGAAGGCAAGAGGACAAAAGAGGACACATTGTGGCTTTGTTCTAGTTAATTCACAGAGGCAGATGAATAACTCACTTGTGCACCCCTAGCCTTCAGCTTCAGCTTTACATTGACGATTTTCAGGAGCAATCAATGCTCTTCAGTTTTCAAGTCTTTGACTCAGTACAGCTTAACAGTTTAAAATCATAAGAAATCCCTACAGGGTCAGCCCAGTTTTGGCTGCAGCCAGTCCCTGCCAGCCACAGTGGAAGGGAAAATCATGGAGGGCACCAAACCTGGCTCCTTTCTGTGGTTCGTTCCCCTGGTACTCACCCAGCACCCATGGTCATGGCAGTACGGGTTTGTTACCCCATCCCTTGTTGAACCTGCTGAAGACTGTGTCTCTGTCTTACACTCTCACAGGAATGAGAAAGCTAGGTTTTATTTCAGAGTGACATGCCTCTCTTCTGAGAAAAACAAACACAAGACCTACCTAAAAATTGTCAAGCAGGCACCCAAAAATAAAAGGCCCCTAATTGTTCTAGTCACTTAAAAGACAGACAGTGAAATATACATTGGAAATAAAGGGTCCCAAGGCTAGGGTCAGTCCTTTTTAACGCATTTGTGTACTGCTCAGCATAATGCTCAGCCCCACAAATCTCAGTCTTTTCTCCCTCCAATATAAACACCAAGGCAGTTTTCTGGGCCCACGTCTTAAGCTTGTCAAATAAATTCTCCTGAGGACTGAAAGTCTACAAAAAACGTCTTGCCTTTCCATCTGTTTTTTCTTCCTTTTGTCTTTTAACATATATACAGCAATGTATCATTCGTATTTGCACATTAATCCAAAAGGTACAATAAAATGTAGGAATTCACTGCACACCCTGCTCCCTTTCAGGAGAGGATAAGCAGGCGAAACACTTTTAATGCAGCAATTCTCAAGGCTTTGCCCTCTGAGCCCCTGTTTTCTGGAGAGTTTGCTGTGCTTGAGTACTCCTCTTTCATAAAATACACATATATCCCACGCTCTGCTCTGCTCCAGACCTTGACTGCCAGTCTGTTCCAGCTCCCCCACAGAAATCCTTTGGAACTCAAGCTCCAGCAAAGCCAACTTTGAACCCTTCTAGCCTAACTCTGCCAATTCCTACATCCCAGCTTAGCCGCTTGCTGGCTGCTACACCAGCCCTGAACTCCCTCTGCAGCCACCGTGAGCCTTCCTCAAAGTACTCAAGGGAGAAGTCTCTTCCTCTTTCACCCCACCCCAGCTCCTCATTGCTTGGTTCCTGGTTTGCTTTGGCTCCCTCTGGAAGGAAAATGCAGTAACGTTTTCCTCCCACCCATGCTCGATGTGTCTTACCATTTTGCTTGGGGGTGAAAAAGGTTTGAGATTGGACAAAGCCAGCCACTGCCTCACACACCCAGCAAGGTGCAGTCCAAGGCACAGCTTTCAACCCTCCTCAACACCCACCGCTATCGTGCTTGCTAGAACAAATATTATGCCCCCTATAAAGCTCCCAGATAGGAGGGCACTACTACACTGGAGGAGAGGAGAAAAGGTGAGCAGACAGAAGCAAGGGAGGAGAAAGACAAAAGACAGATGGACTTTCCTTGGGATGTCTCAACCCTCAGCTGAGGATACATTTTGGGCTCCCCCAGGGAATTGTTTCACCAGTCAGAAAACAATTGCCTTGAAATATGCTTAAAAGGGAATTATCAACCAAGATGATGGTACAATAAACAAGAACAAATCTTTAAGGAAAAAATGCAACAAAAAAGTTGAAAATCCTTAAACAATAATACTTAAAAAGCTGCCCAAATTAGACCTAAATTTAAAGATGACAGGAATCACTCTGTGGCTAAGGCATGAATGGAGGGATATAAACAGTTTTGGTGGGAGATTTTTCATATGTTCTATTACAAGCAATTTATGTTTCATTTGATACATGAATGAGATATCTTATTTTATAATAATAGCAATCTTGATTGAATACAATGATCCTCAAAAGCTTACAGTGTGGAAGGCAAGAGGATGATCAGTACTCTGCAGCTGAGAGTCTCCTGCTATTATGGCTTGTGCCCCTTCACGTCTGACAAAACAGGAGGCAAGAAGGATTGGCATAAGCTCTGAGGTGCTTCATGCCCAGCAGAAAGAGAGCACCATGAGTTGAAGCCTGGAGAAAAGGAGGCTGAGGGGAGACCTTATCACTCTCTACAACTAACTGAAAGGAGGTTGTAGCAAGGTCTCTTCTCCCAAGTAACAAGCAATAGGACAAGAGGAAATGGCCTCAAGTTGCACCAGGGGAGATTTATTGGACATTAGGAAAACTTTCTTCACGGAAAGGGTTATCAAGCATTGGAACAGGCTGCCCAGGGAGGTGGTGGAATCACCACCCCTGGATGTATTTAAAAGATGGGTAGATGTGGTGCTGAGGGACATGGTTTAGTGGTGGATTTGGCAGTGTTACACTGATGGTTGGACTCGATGATCTTAAAGGTCCCTTCCAACCTAGATGATTCCATGATTCTATGATTCTATGAAGTCCAGATGGTGTTTCAGACATCCTATGACATCCAGTGTAATACTCATCTTTCCATTAAAATGGCCGTGCTTTCAGAAGTAATTTTCCCCACACCAGCACTACTAGGACAAGGCAAAAGTCTGCCAGAGCCAGCCGACAGGGCTTAGCAGCAGTCAGGAGCAGACTATGAGAGAAAGGAGGAGAAAAGAGGAGAAGCACATGCGGTAACAGTCCCAGGATCCTCTCACCTCTGCTGGTATGCTCCACTTTGGAGACATCCAAGCTGCAGAATGCACCTGAATCTCAGTCTGCAAATAGCCCTTATGTATGCAAGGATAGCAATGAACAAAGGTTGTTTTTTCTGTGGGTTTATCAAACATCACAAACACTCCTTTGTGAAGGAGTTTTCCTCATCCCCACTCAGAGGAAGTTCATCGTAGCACTTTTTATCTTCTCCTAAATCTTTGAGTTTTAGCTGCTGTCACAACACCATTGGCAGAGTTTGGGCCATTTGGCTTTCTATAACAAATCTGATATGCTTTTCGAGGGAATTTTCCACACATAAAAATGGTTGTTATGGGTGAGATCAAACCAGTTACACAGGGAGCTGTGTGCATACAAAGAGCTCATGTAGTGCTACATGCCCAGAAAACTCCCTCAACGTTGGGTGATCTATAGCTCAGGCACTTCTGGAGATGGGGGTCTTTGTATTTAATGATACTCAGAGGACTTTTCTTCCATGAATTTGCCTTTTTGAACTCATGCAAACTTTTAGAGTTCGCATTGCACTAAGGAATTTCATAGTTTAACTGCTCATTGCATGAAAACTATTTGTCTTGACTGTTTTGAGCTTGACTCCTACCAGCATTATGAGATAATCACCAGTCCTAACACAGAAAGAGACTGTGAGCCATTATCCTTGGCTTTTCAAACAGTTTTCATAGATATTTGTATGCTGTTTCTGTCATCTTTCTCCAGATCAAGAAGAGGTATCACGCTATATCCACAAACATTTGAACATCCTTTTCCCACATCTATACCTCTTCTCTAATCCTGTTTTCTTCATTGAGAGAAGGGGTGAGTGGAGGAAACCACACAATGTCCAGAATGTGAGTGCACCATGGAGTTATAGAGTAACATATTGGTGTTTTCTAATTGTACTCCATTCCTCCATTTCCTCCATTTCCTATCATTCTCTTTGGCTTGTCTATTTGTAACCCAGGATCTTGTTTATGCATGAAATCAGTTGGTTCAGAGCCTATTGCTGGGTAGACGGTGCTGTGATTCTTCCTTCCCCATGTGTACTACTTAAATGTTTGTTTATTCAGACAGCACAGGCCTCCATTTCTCAGGCAAGCTAGTCACTTCTTTTTTAGGCAAGTTTTTACAAAAGAAGTGATCTGGAGTAAAAGGAAGCACACTCAGTCCTGTGTAAATTCGTGCAAAGGGGAGCATTTAGCACTGCACTCACTTCTTGTTATGCCTCTCTGGGAAAATCAGCCTTCAGGATCAAATTCTGGTGGAATATGCCTATTAAATTGTAGTCTCAGCCAGCAGACACTTTCCACCCAGCCCCTAAAAGGGCATTGTCTATAGCTATCCCACAATGTAAAACAGGACAGACTAAGGTTATTCTGTTCACTAAAGTCAATGTAAATATGAGACAAGAGTTTTTTAAGATACCATCAGACATCTCTTAGAAGTTCCTCCTATGGCCAAGAATATTATCAGTAGTCCAGCATAACAAATCCAAACTGTGTAAGAAACCCTGTGTTGAGAGATATTATTTGTTTAGCTCAAATAAGGAAGTTTTAATTAAAATAAATTACTTAGGGTTATAATACATTGTGATTTATGCTGTTTGCCTAGCTTTACTTGCTTAGCATGAGTTGCTAGATTTGCTGAAGCCTTTAGGCTGCGATAGAGTTAGTTTTCTTTGTAATTTTCCTAGCAGCTGGTACAATGGTGTGTTTAGTCTTTTAGTATGAGAAAAATGTTGATAACACACTGACGTTTCAGTAGTGTTTTCCCTAAGTCCACAACTTTTCAGTTCCCCATGTTCTGCCAGTGAGTGCAGGTGCACAAGAAGCCTAAACCAGAAGATAAGGAGGCTCCAACCATCAGCATAGACTGCAAATCAACAAGATAAGAGCAGTCAACAGCCTGCCTGCCTGCCTGGACATGGAAAAAGAATCCAGTAAGGTGTTAGAAGACCCCAGACCAAAAATCACTATTGGACTAAAAGACGCGTGAACAGCATGTGAGGGGCGGGTGTAGAGATCGCAAGGGTGTAACTGCCCAGGGATTTCTTTGTTCGAGGTCCCCTTCTGGAGGCACCCAGCCTGGGCTGACCCTGCTGCTGTACCTTTCAATTAAATTATTTATTTTTATAAAATCCGACGCCTGAAACTCTGCTGCGGGAAACCTAGGGTCAAGCCTGAAGAAGGAGGGAGCACGCCCAAGAGTAAGCATGTGTGTGTGTGTCTGTGAGGAGTTGAAAGGGGCACCCGTCGGCTCACTGAGGTCGCCCACTGCGAAGGGACCCTGGTCTGAGCAGTTAAAGACTCAGTGTGTGTGTGCGACTGCATGAATAGTGTGTGAATGCTCAGGCAGTGGCTTCTCCTTTAACACCTAAATCAGGGCAACAGCAACTCTTGGTTGAAAGCCATGTATCAATATTACAGCACCATGTATAAGGACAAAAGTTGGAGCATCTGTTAAAAAGGAATACAAATGGAAGAGGCATTCAGGTGACTTTCAGCTATTTAGCAAGTTTCTGTGTTCCGTCCATATTATTTTTAATAGAATTGGCAGACTTCTCTTCCAGTATTTCGATATCTTCTGTTGTGGCAGTTTCCCATGGTTTAAATTATGCATTTTATGACACAGTGCATCTCTTTGTTTCAACCCAAAGTTGATCATATCATGGAGTGCCATCTAATTTTTTTATTGAGCCATTACACTCTCACACTGTCTATGCCACCTAGAAATGAAGTGATTGGAGCTGCAAAAATGAATCAAGATGTGGCTGTATCAGGGGTAGTATTCTGTGATTGCAGAACTGGGAGCTGAGATAAAATGAGCCTTGTCCACAAAAACACGAAGTACACCAGTTAATTACCAAATAAAAAAAAGCAATATAGTATATTCATACTGAGAGCAACCCTGAGGAGAAGGACTTGGGGGTGTTAGTTGATGAGAAGCTCAACATGAACCTGCAATGTGCGCTCGCAGCCAAGAAAGCCAACCGTATCCAGGGCTGCATCAAAAGAGGCATGGCCAGCAGATCGAGGGAGGTGATTCTGCACATCTACTCTGCACTGGTGACCCCACCTGGAATACTGTGTCCAGCTCAGGGGCCCCCAACATGAGAAGGACATGGACCTGTTGGAGCAGGTCCAGAGAAAGGCCACAAAAACAATCAGAGGGCTGGAGCACCTCTCCTATGAGGACTGGTTGAGAGAGTTGGGGTTGTTCAGCCTGGAGAAGAGAAGACTCTGGGAAGACCTTATAGCAGTCTTCCAGTACTTAAAGGGGGCCTACAGGAAAGATGGAGAGACACTCTTTGTCAGAGAATCTTGTGATATGATGAGGGGTAACGGTTTTAAACTGAAAGAGGGTAGATTTAGATTAGATGTTAGAAAGAAATTTTTCACTGTGAGGGTGGTGAGGCACTGGAACAGGCTGCCCAGGGAAGCTGTGGAGGCCCCATCCCTGGAAGTGTTCAAGGCCAGGTTGGATGGGGCTTTGAGCAATCTGGTCTAGTGGAAGATGACCCTGTTCATGGCAAGGGTGTCGGAACTAGATGATCTTTAAGGTCCCTTCCAACACAAATCATTCTATGAGTCTATGATTCTATGATATTTAGTTGTTAACAGAAGTTGAGCAAAATCTCATGATTTTAAGAGGAGTATTTCAAAACACACCTTTGAAAACACACTCAAGGACAGCAAGCAAAAACTAGGTTTTATTGTTCTTTGCGTAACTACTTTAATAGCAGTTCTTCTCACTTTCTTTTTTTCTTTTTTTTTGTTTGGTTTTTTTTGTTTGTTTTTGTTTTGCTTGGCTGAGTTCAAATATGAACCAAACAGAAAATAGCAACCACCAAAACCGTCAAGTGAGAGCCATAATAATTTCTGCCCAAAAACTTCTTTTTCACTTTCCCACCATCTAAAGAGCATAAGAAACACCTGAGAGATTCTCTGATCTTTATATGAAAAAGGTCTCAGACAGATTATAGAGAACAGAGAAAGGGGCCAAGTGAAAAGCTGTGCATCTGCCATTCATCACAAACACATGTGTTCCAGGTGGCTTTAATATATGGTTATGCATACATCTAGAGAAATAATCTCGCCTCATAAACCCCCAAACTGAAAAACTGCCTAAGATATAGAATAATTTGATACTGGTATATGCATTTTTTACTGTCCAGAACTCATTGTAAATCATCTTGCAATGTGCCCTGAGAAATGAATGGTGTTCAAGGTGAGAACTCAGAGACATTAATTTGATACTGTATCTAAAATATTGCACCCTCATCACCATTAAGTGATCTATAGAGGATTGAATGGTTCAGCAAAATAACCTTGGTTAACTACCACAAATGATCGTTCATACTCTCATCTTAGGGTGGAAGAATAAAGCTGAGTATCTTGCTAAAGATCTTTAAATTGCAGGCACTGTGCAGACCCTGTGCAAAAGGCCATTCAGTGGAATACAGCAAGCAACATTTCTGCTTATGAAAAACCCGCAAGATCATTCATATCAATGTGTGGAAGGACTTTTTTTTGATCTAAACTGAAAAATGGTGGGAAGACATGGAGACAGATAGCCATCAGCTCCACGCGCTACACAAAAGGAAGTTTACAGTCTGTTAGTCCTTTACCAGCCATAAAAACTGCCAGCTTGGCTGACTCTCCATTTTGGCTCCCTCCATCACTCCCGTTCTCCCCACTTAGCAAACATAATGGACACTCTATCCCCAGGCTGGCAATCCCAAGGCTTTGGGGTAGGGGAACATCCCATCTCCACTCCCTTGATTTCCATGGGAGGGGGTAAAAACTGCATATGTATTGGTAAATTGAGTTGTAATGGCAGTGTTTATTTACTATAGGTAGGTAATTCTTGGTGTGCATCAAGAATTGAAAATGCCAAGGTATAAGACCATGATTAAATGGGCAAATAATTGGGGGGAAAAAAAAAAAAAGAAAAATTAAAGGAATGCTGGAGAACAGATAGCGAGTGACACACAAGTCATGACAGGAGGGAGGGAGAGCGGGAGGGAGGGAGGGAGGGAAGGAAGGAAGGAAGGAAGGAAGGAAGGAAGGAAGGAAGGAAGGAAGGAAGGAAGGAAGGAAGGAAGGAAGGAAGGAAGGAAGGACGGACTGAAGGTTGGTTTTGATCTGCTGTTAGATAAAATCTGAACAAATGGGGAAAAATAAACACTAAATTGACACTGCTGGGGACTGGAGTGGTAAGGAGCTGCTAACAGCTGAGGCCATTCTTGCATAGCCAGCACTGTACAGTCGTACCACCTTGTGAAGAATTTAATTTCCTTATCTCAGAAGGAAAAGGACACAAACCTCTGGAACATAACTTTGGGGTTTTTTTATTTATGAATGCTGAGATGAAGATAGTATTAGAAGAATGGTAACATCTCTGAGACCTGGATCAGGAGCTGTAGAAATAGGAAATTAAATGTTTAAAAGGACTTTTACAATTGCATCACATGGTAGATTGAGCAGAAACAGTCAAAGCTAGCAAAAAGACAAGATGATTTAGATCCTGTAGTTCAAGAGGAGGCAGTGAAACTAATAGCAAGTTTTTGGCAAATGTTTTTGATATTCGGTAAGGACAAAGATAGTGGTGTTAAAGGACAAATAGCTCATGTTGCTGTGGCTTCCAGCAAATAACCACTGGAGTGTGAGCCCAGCTCACTGTGGTAAATAGCAGTAAAGAATATGTTGAAGACCCTCGACAGACTGCCTAATATTAGTAAGCAATATTTGACATGGTCTTAAGGAAGAACATCCATTTCAGAAAAACGTGACCAGCTGCCTCAACAAAAAATGCCCTAACCATCACCTAAACAGGCAATGCAAAATACAGACCAAGTTCAAGCCAAGGCACAGAACTCTTTCTTGGCAGCAGATGCTGAACTGAGGCTGGAAGGGACCTCTGACAGTCATCCCACCCCTCATCAAAGCAAGGCCAACTTTGAAGACAGAAAAGGTTCCTTAATGTTGTGTCCAGTCAAGTTTTGAATATTTCCATGGACAGATATCTCATAGCCTCTATATGCACCTGTTCCAGTGTTTGACCTCCTCTGTGAAATGCCAGTAATGAGGAGAAAAGGCAATTCGTCAAGGATGATTTCAAAGCTATTTGACTGGGAGGAAACTCAGAAGAACTTAGGTCTGAAGTATACTGGCAGAAGGGAATGCCCAATATGGATGGACCATCCAGTGGATAAGGAACTGGCTGGATGGTCGCACTCAAAGAGTTGCGGTCAACGGTTCAATGTCCAAGTGGCGAGCAGTGATGAGTGGTGTTCCTCAGAGGTCAGTACTGGGACAAGTACCATTTAACACCTGTGTTGGTGACATGGATGTTGGGATTGAGTGCACCCTCAGCAAGTTTGCCGACGACACCAAGCTGTGTGGAACGGTTAACACACTGGAGGGAAGGGATGCCATCCAGAGAGACCTGGACAAGCTTGAGAGGCGGGCCTGTGCCAACCTCATGAAGTTCAATAAGGCCAAGTGCAAGGTCCTGCATGTGGGTCAGGGCAATCCCATACACAAATAGAGGCTGGGCGAACAATGGATCAAGAGCAGCCCTGAGGAGAAAGATTTGGGGGTGTTGGTGGATGAGAAGCTGGACATGAACCAGCAATGTGCACTCACAGCCCAGAAAGCCAACTCTATACTGGGCTGCATCAAAAGAAGCATGGCCAGCAGGTCAAGGGAGGTGATTCTGCCCCTCTACTCATCTCTCCTGAGACCCCTGTGGAATATTGTGTTCAGCTCTGGAGCCCTCAGCATAGGAAAGACATAGACCTGTTGGAGTGGGTTCAGAGGAGAGCCACAAAGATGATCAGAGGGTTAGAGCACCTCTGCTATGAGGACTGGCTGAGACAGTTGGGATTGTTCAGCCTGGAGAAAAGGAGACCTTATAGCAGCCTTCCAGTACTTAAAGGGGCCTACGAGAAAGCTGGAGAGGGATTTTTTACAAGGGCATGTAGTGATAGGATGAGGGGTAATGGCTTCAAACTGGAAGAGGGTAGATTTAGAATAGATCTCAGCAAGAAATTTTTCACTCTGAGGGTGGTGAGGCACTGGAACGGGTTGCCCAGAGAAGTTGTGGAGGCCCCATCCCTGGAAGTGTTAAAGGCCAGGTTGGATGGGGCTTTGAGCAATCTGGTCTAGTGGGAGATGTCCTTGCCCATGGCAGGGGCATTGGAACTAGATGATCTTTAAGGTCGCATCCAACCTAAACCATTCTATGATTCTACGAATCTATCATAAGACATCATCTTTTGTTGTTTACCAGTTTCCTGAAATTTCATAGGAGACATTTGCAATCTTTTAGAAATTATTTTGGGTATGGATTAAAAGGGTGTCTTTCTCTGGATCTTACTGAAATAAATTACTTTTCCCCACTGGATTTACCTCTTGGTCTTCTTATCCTCCCAACAGAAAATCACATCCCCACACAAAGTAAGATGTTTTCTCACTGTCTTCCAGCACTGGCACACCTGGAGAATGGATTGCCACACAAGCAAAAATCCTAATGAAAAGGCAGGACCAGATTCAATAACAGATTCTATGGGAAGCAGAACTATGTGAAAGCGCTTTCTTGGCTCCATTTTACAATTGACATAAAGTTGACCATTTTGGTATAACTGAACTCATGAGAAAGTGAGACCATGCATGGGAAAGAATATTTCATGGTAACAAAAAAAGACCTCCCCAGTCAGAAACCAATTTTGGACTGGGGACTGGTTGATTCAAAACTGCAAACCTGAGCAAATCTGGTGAAATACAGTTTTAATTTGTATAAAGGGGAAAGGAGAAAGGAAATACAAGAACCTGATGCATCCTAGGTTGGTAATTTCTCTGAGCTAGGATGATGCTAACTGTATACCCTACATACCTTCATTACACTTGATCCACAGAGGGAGCAAACGTGCTGCATCCCTTACCGAAGATGCTCAGTGCTTTTGCAGAAGGAAGAGCTGCCCAAACTGCCAGCCATGCTGCTGTGTAGTTCCACCCCTGGGGACTCAAATAAATAGCAAAAAAATCAAAATAACATGCACTAAACTGCTTTGTGAAGGCTTACGGGACAGGGTGCAGGACCACGAAACATGGGACCTAGCCTTTACTGCATGTCAAGTCATGCAGTTGATCCTGCCACAATTGGCAAAAAATTTGCACTTCTCTTTCCCTCCCCCTTCCTTGGTACCACACAACTCTCTGTTTGTCTAGTGTTAAGTGAAACAAGAACCCCCCAGGTCCTATGAAGCACTCAGTCCTCATTGTAATAGGAATGATAATATCCTGGGTATAAAATCTGCCAAATGAACAAAGGACAAAGCAGATACTTTTGTTGCAGTGAAAAATACCAATTATTCTTGTGTTTCTTAACCACACATTTATCTCCCTCTTTTTCCTTTTTTTCTTTTAAAAGTGAACTGCCATGCTGGAAGTTATTGCTTTGCCAATAATGTCTGGTTCTGCCTGATAGCATCAAGCTATGTAAAACAATGTAGTATTGTCTACAGTCCCTGCTATTATCATAGGTTAACAGTTACTGTAAACAAAAGGGCTCTTAGTTAAGAAGATGAACCAAAGATATATTTTGAATTAAGCACAAGGCAAACACTTAACATACAAGAAGAAATCTTCTCCAGCTGGCAAACATTGCAGGAATAGTTCATTCTTTCAAAAAGATTGCATTGGGTTTGCACTGCCAATACTATACACAGAGTCATTGTTTCAGTCTCAGCAAGAGAGTTATTTATACACTTTGAATGAGTACTGCTTTCTCTAGAGCTGCTCTTAAACTTTACAAAAATCATCCATCAAAAATCAGACCAAAAAAAAGGTTTTATTCTAATGTTTGAGATTCATTTTCTCTGGTGGGGGGCACTAAAGCTTTTTTTTAATAGATCTTGAGGACAGAAGGGGAATATTAGGTCACGCAGTCAGATCTCTTGTATATCATAGGCCATAAAATTTCTTCCAGCTACTTCTGTATGGAGCCCAATGGCTGATATTTGGCTAAAGTGTGTGCCTGGAAGGTTTACAGTCTTGAATCTACCACTTTTCTCTGTAGCTGGTTCCAGCAGAAATCAACCTCACTATTAAACATTTGTGTTGTACTTCTATTTGATTTTCTTTGGCTTTGATTTCCATGCTTAGGTTCCCATTGTGCTTTTCTCTGATCCCTTAAAAAGCCCTTTAATAACTGTTATTTCTTTACCATCCAAGAACCCTGAGCCATCTGAATACCGTGTGGTTTTGGTTCATTGGTAGTTCTGAATAAAGGCAGGAGAGGGAAAGCAGAGAGGGAGTCTTGTCTGGAATCCAACTAAATTGTATTTGCATTGTTTTTTACAAAAAAAAAAAAAAAGTTGTTTCAGCTTAAATAGGAACATTTTGATGTTCAGCTTTGTTTTTTCAATTGGAAACAACTTTCAGCAACTTTCAACTTTTGCAAAATGTGTGCATCCGATAAAAATCATCCCCAAAACCCAAAAAGAAATTCAGTGAAATTCATGTTACTTTTTTGCATTATTCAGTCTACATGTTTTTGCTAGAAAGGTTCCAGAGCAAACAAACTTATCTTAATCAGAACTTATATATGATAAGCAGTTCAGTTTTTAGTATTATGGTAACTTCCCCGAAGTGTATCTGCTACAAAGCCTCTGACGTTATTCTTAACCAAATATATTTGATGTGAAGCATAAAATGATCATTACTAAGAGAAAGTTTAGCTGTCCTTACTGTTTGACCAGAACTAAGCGTCTTTTCAGTGGATCAGGAAGGGTTTCATGAGGATGTTAATCTGTATTCGTTGAATGAGGATTTTTAAAAGTCAGCTAACGTCTTCAATCCAAAAGTTGACTGAGCAGTGGATCTTACAAGTAAAAATTACATGTGTATTTGAATGTGTAAGACTCTCTGTCTTCTCTGTATAGTCCTCTCACACGGTATAGTATCTATATAACAATAACCAAGCAGAAAAAGATCAGATGAAAATTGGCTATTATTTAACTCTAAAAAATAGCTCCCTGTGATTTGCAAGCGAGACGACCATTAAGTAAATGTTTACATTCCAGAAGATCTCAATTTCCAATGCTTCTGATGTGGTATTCACACATGTTGCACAAACCACTATGAATGTTCATCTTAGGCTTCCCATTCTCACTTTCATTTAGCAGGATAAATCTAACACGCATCATGGGAATATTAAAGGACAAAGTAGCCACTAAAACGTTATCAATGGCATCTAAGTCATTTTAATAGAAATATAAAGAATAATCGCCATCTTTTCTGCACTCATTATGCAAATTATGATATTTTCAGCTCCACTGATCTGCCAATATGCCTTGCTATTGGCGTTACATCCAGCATTAGCATCCCTTCATTTATGAGGGTGACGGTGACATACACCTAGTGAAGCTTTTATTTTACCCAGCATCAGCACATTGCAATCAATACGGTCTTATTCCTTCTGCGATCCAAATAATTTTACTACTGAACTTAATTGGCAATGAACAAAAGTAGTATGATCACTATTCAGTAGGGATCCTCATACACTCTACAAGTATTTTCTTTAGGATCAGTGAAAAAGTAGGAAAGCTGCCAAGAGTTTTCTGGCTGGCAAGTCTTTGGGGGCTTATGAAACTTCCCAGACTTCTCATTTTTCAAGAAAAAAGGCAGTTTTGAAAAGCTTAAAGGGACCTGCAGGCTTTATGGAGCTTTGTGATAACTTTTAGAGGGAGTGATTTCCTATTGTGGAAAGAAAAGTTACACAGATAACTTTCCAGGTAACCTTCCTAGGCCGGGTAAAAACCTTCACTGTACCAATCTCAGCTCTGCCATCCTGTGATGTACAAGTGGCCAAGTTCCCATATGCTTCATTAGAGATGGACTCACCACAGACTTACTTGCCTGTGTTTCTCAGGGAGGACTGGCTTCCCCACCTGATGGTGGCATTAAGCAAGCCTAATGTTTCACCAGATCTGAGAATATTCAAGAAAAAACTTAATAACAATGCTACATTGCATTCCTTAATTATGGACTTTTGCATATCATCTGGTTTCTCTATGGAAATAAAATTGCTGACCAACAGAAAATACTGCAGCAAGAAGTGGAATAGGTATGTCTGTGGAAACATGCAGATGAATTCAAAAAGTAGGGAAAGGATTATTGCAAGCCTCTTGCTGATGCTGTGTAATGCATCTGCACAGTTTATGAGCTTAATCTGATTAATAATACAAAAAGATACCAGTGAAACAGAATTCCCAAAACTCAGATGTACATTTTGGCTTTGTTTAGTGGGTTATATGCAACATCAACTGTCTGCTTTTTTCAACAGGATGTAGCACCTGAATACACTCTAACTTCTACCAGCCCTTGAATTATTAAATGTTTTTCATATAGTCTCATGAACTGGATGCAGGAATCTCCAAACCTGGAAAATTCTAAAACCTCAGCTGCCAAGGAGAGCTTGAAAAGATGAAACAGCTGAAAGAAAAGATTTCAGCAGTGGGAACAGAAATAAGAACAAATGTATTTCCCTCCCACCCCAAATAATCTTACTGAAAGAGCTGTAGTAGTTTGTTCAGCTTTTCTGAATTCTGGATGGCAGGAATACAACGTGGCAGTAGGAAATGCCTCTCTGCCTGTATTGGGTTTGCGTGGCAAGGTTTTGATAGTGGGGGGCTACAGGCGTGGCTTCTGTGAGAAACTGCTAGAAGCTTCCCCCATGTCTGCTAGGGCCGATGCCAGACGGCTCCAAGACTGACCCACCGCTTGCCAAGGCTGAGCCCATCAGCGATGGTGGTAGCGTCACTGTGATAATACATTTAAGAAGTGGGAAAAAGTTGCTGCACAACAGAAACAGCAGACAGAGAAAGGAGTGAGAATATGCGAGACCAACAACTCTACAGACACCAAGCTCAGTGAAGAAGGAGGGAGAGGAGGTGATCCAGGTGCCGGAGCAGGGATTGCCCTGCAGCCCATGGTGAAGACCATACTGAGGCAGGCTGTTCCCCTGCAGCCCATGGAGGTCCACAGTGGGGCAGATATCCACCTGCAGCCCATGGAGGATGCCACGCCAGAGCAGGGGGATGCCCGAAGGAGGCTGTGACCCTGTGGAGAGCCTGCACTGGAGCAGGCTCCTGGCAGGACCTGTGGACCCACGGAGAGAGGAGCCCACGCCGGAGCAGGTTTGCTGGCAGGACTTGTGATCCTGTGGGGGACCCATGCTGGAGCACTCTGTTCCTGAAGGACTGCACCTGTGGAAGGGACCTACGCTGAAGCAGTTCATGCAGAACTGCAGCCCATAGGAAGGACTCATGTTGGAGAAGTTCATGGAGGACTGTCTCCTGTGGGAGGGACCCCCACGCTGGAGCAAGGGAAGAGTGTAAGGAGTCCTCCCCCTGAGAAAGAAAGAGTGGCAGAGACAATATGTGATGAACTGACCCCAACCCCCATTCCCTGTTCCCCTGCGTTGCTCTTGGGGAAGAAGCAGAGAAAATTGGGAGTGAAGTTGAGCCCAGGAAGAAGGGAAGGGTGGGGGGAAGGTATTTTGAGACTTAGTTTTTATTTCTCATTATCCTCCTCTTATTTGATTGGTAATAAACTAATTTTCCCCAAGCCAAGTCTGTTTTTGCCATGATGGTAATGGGTGAGTGATCTCCGTGTCCTTACCTCGACCCATGAGCCTTTTGTTGTATTTTCTCTCCCCTGTCCAGCTGAGAAGGGGAGCGATAGAGCTGCTTTGGTGGGCACCTGGCATCCAGCCAGGGTCAACCCACCAAACTGCCATTGTATATGCACAAGGTAAGCAGGTGAGCAGGCAAGCTAACATTTCTTCCACCTCTCACTTTGACTGAAGCAGGAGTCTGGCATAGCAAATTAAAGTCCCATTGAAACAGAGCCACTGTGAACAAATAGAGGAAATCCACACTCATACTGGTTCTGTCAGTGCAAAGCTTTCACTTTTTACATAAGATTTTATATTAAGTGTTTTTAACTTATAAGTAGACAGGAAGAGACACAAGGGAGACAGAAGAACAGTTTAGTTATTCCTAAAGAGTTCCTCTTCTTTGTTTTCCTGATCTACTTCCCAATACCTTGCTGTCACTAACACTCAAGCTGTGCTGTGCACTGTAACGCATGCAGGCTTTTGAGTTAGTGCCTGAGTTGGGCGGTGACTCAAGAGCAAGTTGTTCAAGTCTAACCTCTCCTCCTTGCAAGGTGCTAGTCCTCCTGGACAAATTGCTTTCATAGTCCAAAAGTAATTTCTCCAATTAAGAGCTAATTTCCCCTCTACTATACCTATTTTAAACATGGTCCATTATGACCTGTTAAGCATGATGGCAAAACTAGCAAAGTCATTATCCACAAGGCAGTGGAAGCAGAGTCGTAGGGCATCACAAGGAAGTATCCAGTAACATACGTATGTCGTGCAAAACTAATTCCAGTGGAATGGGGACAATGATCCCTGGTGACTGGAAAAAGGGAAATAATTGCACCCATTTTTAAACAGGGTAGAAAGGAGCACCCTGGGAACTACTTGATGTGTCAGCCTCACCTCTGTGCCTGGGACGATCATGGAACAGACCCTCCTAGAAGCTATGCTAAGGCACATGTAGGACACGGAGATGATTCGAGACAGAGAGCTTCATCAAGGTCAAGTTCTGCCTGACCAACCAAGTGGCCTGCTGTGATGGAGCGACTACATCAATGGACAAAGGAAGAGCTATGGATGTAGTCTATCTGGACTTCTCTAAGGCCTTTGACATGGTCCCCCACAACACCCTTCTCTCTAAATTGGAGAGATATGGATTTGATGGGTGGACTGTTCGGTGGATGAGGAATTGGTTGGATGGTCACATCCAGAGGGTAGTGGTCAACGGCTCAATGTCCAGATGGAGATTGGTGACAAGTGGTGTCCCTCAGGGGCCTGTACTGGGACCAGTACTGTTCAGTATCTTCATCAATGACATAGACAGTGGGATTGAGTGCACCCTCAGCAAGTTTGCAGATGACACCAAGCTGAGTGGTGAGGCTGACACACCTGAGGGATGGGATGCCATCCAGGGGGACCTGGACAAGCACAAAAAGTGGTTTCTTTTGAACCTCATGAGGTTCAACAAGGCCAAGTGTAAGGTCCTGCATGTAGGTCAGTGCAATCCCTGGTATCAATACAGGCTGGGGGATGAAGGGATCGAGAGCAGCCCTGAGGAGAAAGACTTGGGGGTGTTGGTGGATGAGAAGCTGGACATGAGCCAGCAATGTGCACTCACAGCCCAGAAGGCCAACTATAGCCTGGGCTGCATCAAAAGAAGTGTGGCCAGCAGGTCGAGGGAGGTGATTCTGCCCCTCTACTCATCTCTCCTGAGACCCCACCTGGAATACTGTGTCCAGCTCTGGAGCCCTCAGAGCAAGAAAGACATGGACCTGCTGGAGCAGGTCCAAAGGAGGGCCATAAAAATCATCAGAGGACTGGAGTGCCTCTCCTATGAGGACTGGCTGAGAGAGTTAGGGTTGTTCAGCCTGGAGAAGAAGACTCTGGGGACACCTTATTACAGCCTTTCAGTACCTAAAGGGGGCCTACAGAAAAGATGAGGACAATCTTTTTAGCAGGGCCTGTTGCGATATGGTGAGGGGTAATGGCTTCAAACTAAAAGAGGGTAGATTTAGACTAGATATAAGGAACAAATGTTTTACGACAAGGGTCATGAAACACTGGAACAGATTGCCCAGAGAGATGGTAGATGCCCCATCCCTGGAAACATTCAAGGTCAGGTTGGACAGGGCTCTGAGCAACCTGATCTAGTTGAAGATGTCTCTGGTTGTTGCAGGGGGGTTGGACTGGATGGCCTTTAAATGTCTCTTCCAACCCAAACTATTCTATGATTCTGTGATTCTCTTAATTCCTCAAGGAACGGGTCACAAGTCTGTGTACCTTTCAGATCCTACAAAATATAACTGTTTGGTCTTTTTCCCTTTGTTGACTGGTAAGAAATTGTTTTACTTCAGAGAAATGCATCCAGTGAAACCATTTAGATAGCAGCGATTGATAATTTACTAGAACAGATTCTTTGAAAAAGACAGAAAAAATCAATAGGAATATCTCCAGTGTATTGATTAGGAGATGAGTATTCATATTACCAGAGATGCAAAGTAATTTAAGCAAAGGAGTGAGAACTGAAATGGATTGATATCATTAGTTAAGCTGGATAGCATAATGCAAGAAACAAAATGAATTTTGAGCTCTTTGAAGGAAGAAGCTATGCATATTCTAGTTTTGAAGTAGAAGAAAATGGGAATTTACAAAAAGGAAGTTTAAGTAAGCCTGTTTAAAATTGCTTCAGGTTCCTGACACAGAATCACCAGGAGTGGCAAGAGGACACAGGGTGGTGGCCTTGAGGTAAAATTGTCTTACGCTGACTGCAATCAGCATCAGAAGGCCCCAAATACGCTGGGGCTGTCTACTCTGAAGGGTGTGCAGCCCCAGCAGGGAGCCCCTGTGCAGAGGATGGGCTGACAAGCCAGCAGATTTGAAACTGGGAAGTGCAAACACCAGGTAGCTGGCCCCAACCTGAGTGAGGTCCATGCTGCAGATGCTGGGTGTTGCTTTCCTGCTGTGAGAAACTTTGCTTCCGCTGGTGAAGGAATCCACAAACCTCCATTTCCAAAGAGAAAACCGTTGAAACCCCCTCTCCGGGGGTTTCCCTGTAGAAATATGACAACCTAATAAACAGAGCTCTGATGAAATATGGTCCACATCTGTAGCCATTTTATAGCTGACCAAATATTCAGCCTGCAGTTTGTATTTGCTAGAGCTAAGATAATAACAGGCCTGAGAACTCCCAGCAGTTGTTTGCTTTGATTTGCAGAATGTTTGTTACACCACATTATAATCAAAAATTGGGTATATCCTCTAGTAAAAATCTCATGAGTTATAAAAACAAGGTTTCTGCCAATGTTGCTTTATATTAAAAAAAGAAAAAAAATTAACAGATTTTTTTTTATGAGGTAGTGAGGGTTTTTTTTTTGGCTGAAATGCCATACGGCCTGTGCTAGGACTCAGTAAAGAAAAAATATTTTTTAGGTAATAAACTGCAATATGCTTATCACCTTGTTATCTATGATTCAGATCACCAGACTCTACAAGTTTAAGTAGGTATTTTGTAGTCAGGAAACTGTTTTTAAATCAACATGTTCCATGTTTCCCACCTGAATATGATTGAAAGCTGTCACAAAGAATTGCTGTTTCTGAAATAGTATTTCGAGGACAACATCTCACATCTGCAGAGCTTGTACTACAGCATACAGCTAGGATCGGCTCACAGATGAATCATCTCATTTAGATGTGGCTACATACCACTAACCAGAAACAATACAGACATTTTTAATTTAATGGATATGATTGCAAGTGTGCTTGTGCATGTTATCCTCTAGTGGTTAAATAATTTAATGTCAGATTAAAAGGAGCTAGTGACAGAAGCTTACAAGTGATGGCAAAAAATGGGAGAGAATCAAATGAAAGACACTGGATGGTAAATTGTGAAAAAGAAGATAATGCAACAATATGCTGAGTGTCTGAGGTGTTTATATGCTGGGATGTGGGACGCAAACAGGAGAGTGTGTCAGAGTTAAACCTAAGTATTAACTGGCACCTGAAATTTGGTGGGACAATTGACAGCAAAAGAGGCATCAGTTTCTTTTTCAGAGTAGGCACAGGACATCTTAAACAACTTACCAAGAATGTATATGCTGCTTCAAGAGGTAGATTTGTTGAATGCGATAAAGAGAAAAAGAAGAGAGTTGGCTCCATCGTGTAGGCTGATCAGAAGAGGCAGGTAGGAACACCGGGCAACCACAGCGGCTGGGAGCGGCAGTGCTTCAGGACTGGGCAATGGGAGATTTCATTACCTAGTTATCCATCTGTCCAAAAAAAGCACCACTGACCATCTGGCAAGGTATTCAACCCAGTTTGTTTTACAGAGGGTTTGGAAGTTGCTAGCAGTGCAGGCAAATTTTAAATTTGTTTCTGACTAGTAAAGAGGAACTGGCTGTAAACCTGATGGCGAAATGTAGGTAGAAGTGGCCACAACAGAAGTTAATTAGTATGAGAAAGACAGGCATGAAAACAGCAGAATAAGGAGCTGAGAATCCAACAAAGTAGTCACAGCGTCTGAAATACCACTGGTTGGCCATCCTTGTTCTATGTGATTAAAAGGAGCAAATCAAACATATAATAGAAAACAATAAGGATAAACTGCTACACTAAATTATGAGGATAATTTTATCCCTGAGGAAAAAAAAATGCGTGGCAAATGTCAAAAGCAGGGGGAAAAGAAAGGTATACAATAAAGGATGACTGTAAAGAAAATAACAATAAATAGAAAAAACAAACCCCAAACAAACAGAAAAGCTCAAGCTTTTTTTTTTTTTTTTTTTTTTTTTTAAATGCAGTCCACTAGAAGCAATGAGGCAGTAGGAAGGGGTTCAGGGACTGCAGCAAGTAGAAAAGGAAGACAGAGAAAGGCCTCAAAGAAGATCTATTACTTAACAAAAAGCCCAGAAGTCAGGTGATACAGTGAAAGCTGAAGTATTGGGTGCCTGCTTTCTTTCAGGCCGCGGGAAGGAGATTAGTCTTCACCAGACACTGAAACAAAGTAAATAGGGAAATGGGACAACACAGACCAGAGCAGGGTAAAGAGTAAATTAAAGAATATTTAGACCGTACAGATGTATTCGAGTCAGCAGTGCCTGACGAAATCCATGTGAGGGTACTTAAGTAACAAAGCAGCTGGCAATGATCTGAGGTCTCACACAGACCAGGGAGAGCAGGGGAGGTACCGGAGGATGTAGTCTTCAAGAAAAGGAGAGAAAGAGGACAGGAACTACAGGTTAGTCAGCCTAATTTTGAAACCCAAGAGAAATATTACTAAAAAACAATGGATTTATAGACACCTATAGAGTAATAAGGCACAAACCTCAAGATCAAGTTATCAACAGCCCACTTCAAACTGAAGGGCGTCTCACACTGAGAGCTCCAGGGGGTCTCTGTTGCTAACAGTTACTTTCCATTTTCTTTTTAAGAACTTACTGCTCCAACAGAGAACATGTGTCTGAACTTCCTGAGCAAAAGCAAGCTCAGGAGCATTGCCAGGATCCAAATTCAGCTCATTCTTGATGAATACAGGGAGGGGTGGTCTCAAACCTTTCAGATGCAATTGGATGAAGATAGATGCAACATGCTATGCTTCTTGAGGAGAAATCAAATGCACAAATAAAAAATGGGGAATTATAGGACGAGAAAAACCTTGCAGAAAAAAAACAAATTAAATATGTCTGCGGGTCCTACTGGATCTCAGACTACATCCCAGAATGGAGAGGACTTCCTACCAACCCAAGATCTTGCTAACACCTTGCTAACATTTTAGTCATAGAATCAGAATCATAGAATCATAGAATGGTTAAAGTTGGAAGGGACCTTAAAGATCATCTAGTTGCAATGCCCCTGCCATAGGCAAGGAGATCTCACGCTAGACCAGATTGCTCAAAGACTTATCCAACCTGGCCTTTAACACTTCCAGGGATGAAGCCTCCACAACTTCTCTGGGCAACCCGTTCCAGTGCCTCACCACCCTCAGAGTGAAAAATTTCTTGCTGAGATCTAATCTAAATCTACCCTCTTCCAGTTTGAAGCCATTACCCCTCATCCTATCACTACATGCCCTTGTAAAAAATCCCTCTCCAGCTTTCTTGTAGGCCTTCTTTAGGTACTGGAAGGCTGCTATAAGGTCTCCTCGGAGCCTTCTCTTCTCCAGGCTGAACAACCCTAACTCTGTCAGCCAGTCCTCATAGCAGATGTGCTCTAACCCTCTGATCATCTTTGTGGCTCTCCTCTGGACCCACTCCAACAGGTCTTTCCTATGCTAAGGGCTCCAGAGCTGAACAGAGTATTCCACGTGGGGTCTCAGGAGAGATGAGTAGAGGGGCAGAATCACCTCCCTCGACCTGCTGGCCACACTTCTTTTGATGCAGCCCAGGCTATAGTTGGCCTTCTGGGCTGTGAGTGCACATTGCTGGCTCATGTCCGGCTTCTCATCCACCAACACCCCCAAATCTTTCTCCTCAGGGCTGCTTTCAATCCGTTGTCTGCCCAGCCTCTATTTGTGCATGGGATTGCCATGACCCATGTGCAGGATCTTGCACTTGGGCTCATTGAACTTCATGAGGTTGGCACGGGCCCGCCTCTCAAGCTTGTCCAGGTCCCTCTGGATGGCATCCCTTCCCTCCAGCGTGTTAACCGCTCCACACAGCTTGGTGTCGTCGGCAAACTTGCTGAGGGTACACTCAATCCCAACATCCATGTCACCAACACAGGTGTTAAATGGTACCGGTCACAGTACTGACCCCTGAGGAACACCACTCGTCATCTACCATATATGTAAGAAGTAAGTTGAAAGTGTGGGCCAAGTACTGTGAAGAACTAGAAGTCTCCATGCCACATGGATGTGGAGAAATGTTGCAGATCTTTATTGAAGAGATCTCTCAAGGGTGTCTAGAAGCACATCTCAGCTGGATGTAGCACCTTCTTCAGCCACTATTCAGTCAACTCAGTAAGTGCAGGTGATCTCTTGCATGACAAGTCTAGAAGATTAATTTCAGCCATTGCATTGGAAACATTTTCTGCATTGGAAACATTTTCTGAAAGTGCTAGAGAGCCTAAACCGCTGAGTTCAGCAGGTTAGATCCTGTAGTATGGGTACTGTCTCACAGCCTGGAGTGATACTACTCAATCCATATAGACAGACCTGGTGTGCAATAAAAGGTCTGAACAGGAGATGCTGGACATGTGTTATGTTAGTACACAGGCTGATACTTACCTTAGGACAAAGAGCTCAATTGCCTAACTGAGTACACATTCCCTGAGATTCAATATAAGGGCATGTTTAGCAAAAGAAAAACCTAAAAGCCTTAGTGTGAGAGGATTAACACCGTTGCCTGGTGTTCTTACCTGCATCCTCTGATCAGTCTACACAGTGGAACCAACTCCTCTTTTCCTCTTTATCTCATTCAACAAATGAGAGCAGTGTTGTTTGCAGGACCTGGACAACAACTGCTGTGCTCTGCTCTTTGCCTTGGAACTCTGAGATGATCTGTAGAGTCCTTTCCAGGTTTAGGCATCACCACTCAGGAAGGACATAAAAAATCAGAGAATGAAAAGGAAATGAACAAGAATGAAAAGAAGATTGTAGGGATTAAGTTTTGAGGGAAAGGGAGCATAAGATAGAGGTGTGTGGGAAAGCAGTCACACCATTTTCTTTCAACATGAAAAATGCTTTAAAAAAGACAAAGAAGATCAGTCGTCTCCTCTAGAGGTAGGCAATAAAGGAAAGGACCTAATTTTGTAGCAAAGGTGACTGAAGATGTTAGAGTAAGGTCAGAAAAGCAGTAGAACAGCATCTCACAACAGCTACCTGAAGAGCAAATGATGCAGATGTCTTTGCCCCTGTTAACCAGCTTTCTTCCCCCGCCCCTGCGAGCCCTTGCTGTGGCTCAGATCAATGCCAACATATGACATTGACTGAAGGGCACCAAATATTTGTTTGTCCACTCTGCCGGTGTTTCAGTCAGGTTAGGGTACTGAGGGAGAGGCGGAAGACTGCAGTATGACAGCATCCCTGACCTTTTGGATTGACTGAGGGGGAGGGAGAAGAAGAAAGTGCAGTTTGGTGGCAAGGCAGTCATCAGTGATAGAGATGATTTGTTTGCCTCTTTCTCAGGCAGTCACAGAGTCTCCATCCTTTAGTCTTTCCCCCTCACACTGTAGTTTTCCTAATTCACATTTCTACCTCCTTTATCTTTTTCCTCTCTGTCTCTGTTTCCCATTCCCTTTTCTGTCTTCCCTCACCACTTTTCCCACTTTCTGGCTTCCCTGACAGAGACTTCACAGTGCCAAGTCTTATTTTGATTGTCTAGTTGTGGTGGGTTTTCTCTCCTGTGGCTCTGCTCTAGACCTGAGCTCTGCGCACATTTTCACTGCAGAGTTCTCCTGCCAAGAAAAACATGGACTTCTCTGAACTGTTCAGCACTAGGAAAGACCAGACTAAGTCAAGAAGAAGCATGATGTGAAAAGGAAGAACCAGGGGAAAGTGTTCCTTAAGATGGAATATGCCTGAGTCAAGTAGGAAACTTGGCAGACCTGACAAAGAAAATGCAGGATCAGACTGCCCAACATGTGCTCAAAATTACCAAAGGGCCAGCAATCAAGAGGTGCGAACATCCAGCACCCACCCTTTATTTCTTTTCAGCAAGAAACCAGCCCAAAGCCTCCGAAGCGCACCCTTGGTGCCATGTCTTCTCATGAAGGCAAGCAAGAAGTCACTAATTGGGCCACCTGCCTGGAGTTCTGATGAATGCATTGATGTGACTATTTTAGGAACTTCAGCCTGAAGAAGAAATGTAAAGAAAGAAAAAAATCACTTGAAGAGTGGTGTGGCAGCTATTGGGTCTCAGGGAAAAAGGAAAATGAGGAATAGGTACTATTAACAATGAAAGAAATCAGATATGCTATTACAGAACAGTTTAAATGGTCAGATAAAAGGGCTGATTATGTGGTCTCTTAGAATGAGCCACCATGTAGTTTTGATCATTACCAACCATTTTGTGTCACAGCAGATAATTTCTACTTCTGAGACATGACTTGAATACTTTGTGACAAACATTTCTGAGGTCCAGGCCTCAATTTCAATCTTAAAGAGCTCTGTTTTCAAAAATAGCGTGTGGTTTCACAAAGTGCTTGGACACAACCAAGTCATCTGATTAGACGGCTACAGTGTGAAACTGCTGTCTGCAAACTAACTTGAATATTTTACATAGCCAGATAGAGAAAAACTCACAAGGAACTACACGTCATTTTACTACTGGATGGCCGTCCTGCACAAGGTAACAAGGCAGGCCATGCTTCTTTCCCGCCTGCAGAAGTGATGAACCAAGGGAGAGGTAGAGAATAGTTTCACCATTATGCCTTAAAATGCATAGTGTGAGGTGATCTCCGTGTGCTGGTCATGAACAGTTTCTTTGTTCTCCCACATTTACAGATGCATAAAACAAGTATCAGAAAACTGAAGCAAGACATCATCATTAAGAAAATCCCTTAGATATAGGATTAAAAGAATGCTTATTGAAAATGGTGTGGGCATTTGTCATTAGAACACTATTTCCACTGGGGGAAAGAAAAAAAGGGACAAGGAAAAAGTAACACACCCTCTATGGAGCACATCTTGCACTCAGTATCAATGGAGAAGTGAGCAGCAGCTCCTCCTAAGAGCAGTCTCTTAGTTTATTTTCCATAAATCTGTTGGGCAACTTGAATCAATAGGGTCTTCTGGAACACCTGAGGGTTATTAGACCCCTTTTCCATCATACACTTTTTTATACAGCATCTGGTTTACTTTATTTATGCTGAGTGTGTCAGTTTGCATATCTGTCCTTAGAACTAATCTGAAATAATGATGCAATAACCATTTCAAGGATAGGCTTTTTTTGCTGTATAAATCTTTTAGGTTTTAAATTATATAGTGGCCCAGTGGCCCTTTAGAGCTCTTGCACTCCCTGATAAGATTTAAGTCCCTGAGGTCCAAAATGAACTGTGCTGTAACATCCATTATGGCTGCATCGCAGAGCAGTTTTATCAGGAGTAGGAGACACAGCAGAATTACACAAGTCTGTAGTGCTATCAATAGGAAGTGATGACTCACCCAGCTAGTGCTTTCAAAGTGGCAATATCCTATACAGTGAAAGCATGTTTCGAGGTTGGTAAGTGACCCCATTGCCAGGGGTGTTAGCGGCAAGAAGAAGAAAAAAAAGTCCTTACGCATAGCATCCCGTACTTCTGATACCTGCAGAAAAACCTCATTTGTGTTGTGAGTTTGACCATTAAATTGTGTAGAGCTTTGCAAGAATTATTGAAGTGATTTTTGAACTGAGATGTCATCCTTACAAAACAAGTTCATGTCAGTCTTCACAGAGCTCACTGACAATAGTCTGATCACATAAACATAGGATGATACAAGACCTGGGACATGTTCAGAGAGTGTTGTGATAAAAGAGCAACCTGACTCAAATGAATGGTGGATAATACTTAGAACAATAGGTGAAAGGTGCTTGTGGAAGTTAAAAGAAAGTGTTCTCAGTACTCAGAATGAATCCTAAAGAGGAAAGACATGATTTGGTCGGGTGCAAGCCAATCTATTCTGCCATTCAAAGGCTTTGGAGGCTATTTATATGGAGCTCCAGAGACGGCGTTTGATAAGCTTAACAATCCATGTGGCACCCTGCCAAATCTGCATGAGGCAACGGAAATTCAGGTTGCTCTCAGCTTTCTAGAGAATAGATTGGATGTTAAGTAGAGCAAAGCAAAGTAGGTTTCTGCTATATGTCTAGACTTGGATGGTAAATGACTTTTTTGAAGGTGCATTGATTAGAAAAATGACTGCTTGCCCTTGAGTCACTGCCAACCTCAGACTGACTCTATATTGTTGATGAATACTGATGCAAGAGGAATGATTAAACTTCTGCAATAACATTAGGTCTGCACTGTCACTGAGAACTTTTTGAAAGGAAGAACGTGGATATTCTACTTACCTAAAGAAAAGGAAAGAAATAAAAATGCAGTTTAAGCTATCTTGACATAAAATAAACTGTTCGGTGGGCTTTAGAGGTGATGCCTTCTGATTTTCAGCGTATCTCTGTTAACAGACTGATGATGATTTCTAAAAGAGTATGGATTCTGATTAAAGATTCTTGGGATTTTGTGCTGTTTACTAGTGTTTTGTCCTCTAAAGTTCCCCTGGTGTTTAACAGCATGTGTGTTCCATGTAAGAAAAACCTTCCCCTAAACAGCACTCACTTTTCTTCATTATAGGGTCATTCTTCTCCTTCTATGAATCACACAGAGAGTTTTATGTTTTCTTTGAGAACTTCAAACCTTTCCAAACTTGGCTGATGTTGGACAATGGATTCAAATGTCACCAAGTCCCTGGAAGGCTGGGCAAATACACACAGACCGAGAACAAGTACATTTTGTCTGTGTAAGAAGCCAGCAATGAAGGGGCTTCTTGCAATGCTGGATTTGCCCCTCGCCTTTGCTGAAACTGCTCCTCAGCGTCTGGCTTTCTCCCTAGTGAAACAGCAAAATGCATCAAGAGAACTCTAATTCCTAAACTGCAAATGTCAAGAGGGATATATGTACAGGCTTTATGTTAGGTACCAATAAAGGTAGCAGACTTTTCTTTGGACTAGAACTTTTACCAGCTTGCTTGTAATCCATTATGAAAAGGTCAGGAAAAGGCTGCAGTGCTCATGCCAGATCCACAATTCAGATCTGCCTCCTTGGCCTCTTCATGAAAGACGATAAAACAATAAGGGCTGAAGTAGTGGAAATCCAGGAAAACGGCAAATATATTTATTTAAGAAAGATGGTCAGAGAGTGCAAGCAAGATAAAAGCAGTGCACCAAATAGAGATGAGGCAAACAGTAGGTCCCAGCTCTTATTGAAGCCACACAAAGGGCAGGCTGGCACTGTCAGAAAGATTCATGTCTCTCTTCTCCTGATTATCTCCAGCTACACGTTCCCATCACCAGTCCTGTGCCAATGCCCATAAGATATGAATGAATCATGAAACTAGTCCAGTCAGAAGCCCATCACTTTTTCTTATTTTTGGGCTGTTTTTCAGGCAGATCAGTTTACTGGACTGGTTCATTGAGCACCAGGATGCATAGTAGAGGTGGCAAAAAAGGAGAATTGGGAATGTGTGGCCAAGGTTAGATGAGACAGACTCCACTTCAGTTGACTTAAGGTCATCATAAAATCACAGCCTAGGCTGTAAATACTTGAAAAGTTGAAAGATATTTCTTTCAGAAAGCAGCTGTGCAGGACAATGTAATGCAGGTAGTGAAACATATGGACATCTGGGTCCCAAATAATATTTATGTAGACTGGGCAGATACAACACTTAAGCTAAAGAAATTCTCTTTGATACTGACATAAAAAAAATAAAGCATCAGAAGCTATTAACAAAAAAGTCACTTAAATGATTAGCAGTTGATTTCAGTCTCACTAAGGAAAGAAAAATCCAGAATAGACTATTCCCACACCTTGATAGAACTGGTCTAGTTCTCAACTCGACAGAGAAAGACAACAACCTCCAAAACACTAATTTCCTGGGAGGTCAGTAATGCAGAATTCAGAGCAGGTTTTGTCTGCAGCTTTAGGAAAACACTGTTTCCTGGGAATTCTAACTAGTGGGACAGCAAATGAGACCTGAATGCCAGGAGTTTCTGTGGAAATGGCTGCATATGTACAAGTATGAGTGGGGTGAAATTTAGTAATTCTCTTCAAGTTTTCTAAACAAAACATTGGAGCAAAAAAAGATGCAGGGGTCAGCAAGTTGCCCAAGGCATGGACCAAGCACATACTTGATAAATTATGCCTGCTGTTTAACAGTAGCATGAAATTCTGAAACCAGGAAACAATGCATCCCTGTTGTGGTGCCTCTCTAAAGCTTCTTCTTCAGTGACATAGCTAAACTAATGGGTCAATTTCCCAGCCTATGATGCAACTACCTTTCTTCTTGGACAACCAGGCTAACATCCCTGACAAGGCAGTTTCATCCAACTTGCTGTTTCTAAAGAATGCATTTTTTGATCTTTGGGTAGGGTCAAATTTGACCAAAATGTTAGGCAAGAGAAGGTGCCCTGAGCAAAAAATTACAAGCTGCCACTGGTCTCACTCACCCAAATATGTTAGCTCTGCACTGTAATATCCATGTGGTACAAGAGAAATATTGGTCCATACTAGGAATATTAAGCAGAAAATCGAATAATAAGACAATCTGAAAGAGTGAAAAGACAAAAATGAAGAGCGTGACACATACCGTTCAGTATTATAGACTCTATCCAGAGGAACTCATAATTGAGGGTATTTATTCTAAGAGAATTAGCTGAGATATTAATCACTGATATCAAGGAATTTTAACCAGTCAGCTTAACACTAGCACCCGTGTGAGATGCTGGGCCTAGAGTGTTCATGTAGCCTCAAAAAAGAATATTACCTCTGCATTTAATGAGATGAAAAAGCTAATGGAAACTGGGTGGGGACATATACCCACATGAGAGATAAGTACTGAAGAACCTGGAGGCTCTTTGAAGAAGACTCCCTAAAAGAATGACTGAAGGATTGGATGGGTGAACCAACAGCAAAAGTTTTGAGGGGTACAAAGCTTAGCAAAGAGAGGATGAAAGGCTGTGATTAGTCACACTGCCACACTTACACAGGACAGAGATTTTCCAATAAAGAGGTGTCACAGAAAAAGAGAGAAAACAAAACACAATTTCATTTCCTTTAAAAAAAGTGGAACTGGAATTAATCAATGGACAAGTCACTAAGAGTTAGGACAGAGCTGGTTTTCTTAGATGGACATGAAGAGGGTATTCTTCTGACCAAGTATTTGGGCCTAGATTCAATTACAGAACTAGGCACTTTGAAATTGTGGTGTATCTGATCCATTTTAATATATTTCCAGGAGAGATTGTGCCCTACCAGTGGCTGTTTCTCCACATCAGCTATGAAAACATGTCCAAATGACCACCCGGGAAACTAATGGCTACCACACCAGATGTCATTCTATATTTATGCTTCACTTCAGAAAAAAAGATACCAGGAGATAAAGCCATATTTGTAAATTCTGGCCTTACTTCCTGTGAACACTAAGAACTCAAGAGAATTCCCCTAAAGGGCAGTAGCAGTAATTTCATATCACCCATTAATTTCCTGCATATGTGTTTCTCCCATACATAGAAACAATTATCAAAGCAGACTGAAGAATGTTCTAAATCCAAGCAGGATGAGAAGCAGTATAAAGCAAGCACCATTCTGCTTCAGGGGAAAAACAGATTATGTGACTCAATTTTCTTTCTTTTTTTTCTTTTCTGTTTTGCTGTCTTGAGCAAAATCACTGGAGTGATTCCTAATCAATAAGCTGTTTCGAGTTGGTTTTTTTGGTTTTAGTTTGTTGTTTTAGGTTTTGCTTTTTTTCTTCTTCCTAAATACTGTGCAACATGTATCTTAAAACATAGAATCATTTAAGTTGGAAAAGATCTTTAAGATCATCAAGTCAAACCATTAACCTAACACTGCCAAGGCCAGCACTAAACCATGTCCCTAAACACTACATCCACACGTCTTTCAAATACCTCCATGGATGAGGACTCAACCACTTTCCTAGGCAGCCTGTTCCAGTGCTCAACATCTAATCTAAACCTCCCCTGGTGCAATCTGAGGCCCTTTCCTTTTGTCCTGTCACTTGTTACTTGGGAGAAGAGACTGACCCCTACCTTGCTACAACCTCCTTTCAGGCAGTTGTAGAGAGTGGTAAGGTCTCCCCTCAGCCTCCTTTTTTCCAGGCTAAACAATCCTACTTCCCTCAGCCACTCCTCATAAGACTTGTGCTGTAGACCCTTCACCAGCTTTGTTGCCCTTCTTTGGACATGCTCCAGTGCCTCAATCTCTTTCTTGTAGTGAGGGACACAAAACTGGCCCCTCAGTTTTATTCCTCCAGATCCCTCTGTAGAGCCTTCCTACCCTCAAGCAGATCAAAACTGCTGCCTAACTTGGTGTCATCTGCAAACTTACTGAGAGTGCACTTGATCCCCTCATCTAGGTCATTGATAAAGATATTAAAGAGAACTAGCCCCAATACTGAGCCCTGGGGAACATCACTTGTGATCAGCCACCAACTGGATTTAACTCCATTCACCACCACTCTTTGGGCCTGGACATCCAGCCAGTTTTTGACCCAGTGAAGTGTACACCCATCCAAGCCATGAGCAGGCAGTTTCTCCAGGAGAATACTGTGGGAAATAGTGTCAAAGGCTTTACTGAAGTCTAGGTAGACAACATCCACAGCATTTCCCTCATCCACTAAGTGGGTCACCTTGTCGTAGAATGAGATCAGGTTTGTCAAGCAGGACCTGTCTTTCATAAACCCATGCTGACTGGGCCTGATCACCTGGCTGTCCTGTACATGCTGCGTGGTGGCACTCAGGATGATCTGCTTCATCACCTTCCCTGGCACTGAGGTCAGACTGACAGGCCTGTAATTCCCCGGATCGTCCTTCCTGTCCTTCTTTTAAATGGGTGTCACATTTGCTAGCCTCCAGTCAACTGGGACCCCCCTGGTTGGCCAGGACTGCTGGTAAGTGATAGAAAGGGGCTTGGTGAGCACTTCTGCCAGCTCCCTCAGTACCCTTGGGTGGATCCCATCCAGCTCCATAGACTTGTGTGTGTCTAAGTGGTGTAGCAGGCCACTCACCATTTCCTCTTGGCTTATGGAGGCTTCATTCTGCTTCCCATCCTCGTCTTCCAGCTCAGGGGGCTGGGTACCCGGAGAACAACTGGTCTTACTACTAAAGACTGAGGCAAAGAAGGCAGTAAGTACCTCATCCTTTTTCGCATCCTTTGCCACTATGTTTCCCCCGGCATCCAATAAAGGATGGAGATTCTCCTTAGCCCTCCTTTTGTTGCTAATGTATTTATAGAATTTTTTTTTATTATTGTTTGTTTGCTTTTATTTTGCTTTGTTTGTCTGTCTGCTTTCCCCATTTCCATTGTCTCACACCTTTCACCTGCATCAGCGCTTCTTTCTTCTTGATAATCACACTCCCATTTGAGTGCTAGCCTTGCCACCTCTATAGTAAAGTGAACGATGTGTAACAGTGTAACACCCCTTGAAAATAATGGATCTTTTTGCATGAAGCAACTCCTAAATGAGCTACCTCTGCAAAACTAAACAAACACATAAATAATTGTAGGATGATCTAGTCTATGTGCACAGGAACAGGTTCCTAGTTTTCCTTCCACAGGATATGGGGCTGCAGAGGAATATGATGTACTCACTTCTGAGCAAGGACTTCAAATGCATGCTTTGAGATCTGGGCACAAATGTTAGCAGTGGAGTTTTAAAGGAGAGGAAGGTGCACAGAGAGAAACGCACATACAGCTATCCTGTCCACACCAGACACCCTTGCTTTCAAAGGAACTGAAAAAGATATGAAAAAATCTATAGGCGATCTGGAATTGAGTAAAGAATTGTCTTGAACTAATCTGGGCAAGAGTGAAAATGGTCAAACAGAGAAATGTAAGAATAAGGAGACTGTTCTTTTTCTTTCATTATAAAGGTGCCTGCTATCCATGCTTCAGGGAGAAGAGAATGAAGTCATAGCCTGGTTATGGTTTCTGTCTAAATCTGTATCACCAGAGAATGGCAGAGATGGAGAACACAACCTTCTTCCATTTCCCCAGAGAAGATTTGACCAGTCATCAAGATATTTATCACTTACAGATGAGGGAAAGGCAGGTTTTTGTATCCAGACTTACGTCTGTCATTTAACACAACAGTCCTCGTTCTCAGTGGAGCATTGGATTCCCATGCATGGAGCAGAAGATGAAGCTACGTGCTCTGGCCTAGCTCTGAATAGATAGTATGCATTGTAAAACCACATTACCATTACTTACTGGGTTGGGTGCAGTGCAAATCTACTGCTTCCAGTTTCAGAGACAGCTCAGATGTAGGCTAATGTCTTTGTAATATCTACTTAGGGCTGTGTTCCCTGAACAGCTCAAGATCTTAGTCATAAAAGACCTTTTAGTCAAAATCTACTTTTCTTTAGCAACTATAACTCTATCCAGAGACAAGAAGATAACCTCAGTTCTTTGAAGTAACACATATGAAAAAGCTACAAGTCTTAACAGACATGGGATATGGCAGGCTGCGAGTAGTTCAGAGGTTGCTCACAGAACATAGGTCTTACTCTTAGACAAATAATTTTCCATCATAAGAGGGTTTTAATTTTTAAAATCTTTGAAATCTATCTATCTATCTATCTATCTATCTATCTATCTATCTATCTGTCTATTTACCTACCTACCTACTTAGCAACCAGCCTGCTTATCAGTCAAACACATTATACTGCAGAGGCTTTACTTGTTAAGAAGGGGAAAAATGAGCACTGTATGATATTCTGAATTGCTTGGTTCACAGAGGTCTAATCTGAGCTAGATTCAGAACTGAATAGCAAAAAATGAGCCAGTGAAATCAGAATGGCTTTGGTTGAATAGCAGGATGAGGACTCAGCAAAGATGGCTATGCAACTAAAATGTGCATCCGCTTGTAGTACTTGATTCTTCTTAACAGGAAGAGTTCTGCTACAATTATGGGTAGTGCTATATTTGAAAGGCTTGAGTTTCCACAGTCTCTGAATACACCAATCAGATTGCCCAATTTACAGGAAAGACAGGCCTGAATATTGTGTTTCGCGAGGGTGAGAAGGCTTTGGTAAGTATCACAACTCTCACTGCACGACTGCTAGAACAACAGTACTTGGGACAAATGCAACTGAAGGAGTCTATAGGCTCTAGACAGCTTTTGATATATTGCTGCCCATCAGTGTACAGAGCTGCAGGAATGACCTATTCCTTATTGAGAGCATGGACTGACAGAGGCAAGAAAGGCACAGGTGGACTTCAGCAAAGAGTGTTTCTATTCAAAGTTCTTCCAGAGTGATGGAACTACCAGTTAGGAGATGAGATGATAAGAAATGGAAGGGGAATTCAGTGACGCTGAGTATAGCAACAAAGAAAAGGAGCAGCCGTGACTGGAAAACAATTCTGGTATGTGTATTTTATAGCCAGTGTGAGTAGGAGTGTTTCTTCCACCACACTGACGTGAAAGCAAGAAAAGTGTCTCATGCCAGGGGAGTAGCAGATGGAGCAACTGTATTTCATATGAGGACTTGTGCTCTGTCACTGTCAAGCTGCTGTGGGAGCTGCTCAAAATTTGTGTGTCAGCATCATTGCTGCAGTCCATGACTTATATCCTGAGGACAAAACAGCATTTTGGGTTACATTATCTACAGAAATACAAGTTGTCTTTTGCTCTGTAAAAGTTGTTTTACTGGCTTCTTTACCCTGTGTTCAAATGCTTTCTAGAAGTGTTTCAACTAATCTCTGACGCGTGAATCATTTTCTCATCCGCTCTCCAGAATAAATTGTGTGCAACACAGAAATTAGTTTCCTGCTAGATATAAAAATTTTGTTGTTAAGGAAAAGTTCCCTTTACATGGTAAGAGGGATGTGGGATGTTCTGCAGCAATCCATGTGACCTGGGGACTTTTGGGGATGTCCAGTAGAGTTACACTGCAACGTGGCAGTCTGACTGGGAAGTATCTATGAAGTCCATAAGGGGACAGCTTTTTGGACACTGAAAAATGGCAGACTTATTCACAGCTGCCTCTTCAATGTAGCAAACTAGAGTCTGTGAAAACTCCTGGAACTATATGCTGAGTTGACTGAGGTAGGGATTTATATCTGCACACAGGAAGATGGTTTTATGGCCACAACCTCCCCGGAACCCTCTCCTTTACTTCCAGCATAAGCTTCAGCTTCATTCTAAATACTTGGTTTCTTTTCATCCACAGACTTGATGGATGGGTCACACTGGCAGTAGTGGTAGCCCATATGTGATGTAGATGGCAAACCACTGTCTGCCTACTGACTAATTTTGGTTAAGAGCTGATTCCACATCATCCTACAAAATCTCCTAAGAGCGGCTCATAAATTCTATACAGTGCAGGCTGGAGGCACAGACTTCACTTGTGCACAATGCAGAACTGCACCTTTTTCTAGAATTTAGGCATCCGTCATCTTATCTCTGCTTTGCTTTTCACATTTTCAGTGCTTGAAATGTCCAGGGAAAGGAAAATAGAATAAATTATTTTTCAAGTAGGCAAGAAGGCAAACAAAAAGCTTTAAACCAAAAAACATTTTCTAAAATACTGTCTGGCTTTTCAACCCAAATGTCTTATGGACAATTAGCAACTTCATTAAGAAAATACAAGAGTACCTACGGCACAGGTCAATTAGCAGCTTCAACCTATCTGTCATCTTGCTGAAGAGCAATTTTCACATCCAGTTCTTTGATGGATTACCAAATTATTTTTTCAAAGGAGGTCTTCATGCTTAATGATAATGGCTAGTCAAATGACATGAACACAGTTTATCGATGACTCCTCTTTTTTGTAGAGGACAATCTCAAAAGCGACAACTGCTGCAACAGCTTCAGTGGAGCTTGAAAATCCCACCATCATCTTTCTGCATTTCAGTCCAGCAGGAAGAAAGGACAGATGAAAAGTCACTAAAAGGGTTAAAATACCCTGGAAATCAGGAAGTAATTCTGTTTATTTAGCTCATTTTTACTATAAATATTTAGAAGAGAAATGCAGAGAGAACAGGATCAGATAAAATTCCCCATGCAGTTTAAAAAAGTTCAAGTGCAAACAGTCAACGACAAGGTAGTAGAGTAATGATTAATTTGAAAAAAATTTTTACAAAGGCATACAAAAAGCCTTGGCTGAATGTGATCGTATTTCAGTCTTGGACACATGCCTTATTCTTATAATACAAGAAGCTCCTCATCATGCTGGCCTTCACATAAAGGCAACTAAAAGAGAAACATTGCTTTTAAAAGCTAAAATACATTGGAGTCTGGGGTTTTTTTTGTGTTTAGTAATACAAAACACCTAAAGAAGAACAGACAGAAATGTGACTACTATTCTCTTTCAGCAAAAAACTCATTTTCAAAGAACAGCTCAAGACATTTAAAGAAATGAACTGATCTGGAGGATGATTTTGTGTTTGTATTTTGTATTTCATAACATACATTCTATGAAAAATAATTGTGCTTCATGACCCACTAGTTCTAATAATGTAATTCAATCCGGAAATTTGCACATATATTGTAAATTAATATGAAAAAAATGAGGTAGTACAACCAACTGTGAAAGCTGCAGATTTTTATTAGTGTTGACAGACCATATAAAAACAATGCCATTTATATATATTTTTCAGGTAACCCAACTATTTAATGAAGGCTGTAGTCTTAAGAAGACATTGTTTGTAAATGAACTCATTTCGTAACTGAGTCATAACATCTGACTGTCATACAGTAAGGTCCATTTTATTTTTCCCAGGCACTGAAAGGGTATGAAATTCTTCCTTGTTTTACTCTTAAGAGTAATTCCACTTAAAGTAATAGTGATGTTTATAATAAGGATGAATTTGCCTCCAAGATAGTAACTTAGAAAGTGATGTTAAATTGATCCACTTTTGACTCTGTGAACATCGGATTAAGGCTTGCAAGATCATCCATTAGCTTTTTAGCCAAAACCTAAAATAAAACAAAACAAAAAGATTATTTTTTTTTTTTAAATCTGGACCTACTATAGAATTAGGGATATTTTCATCCTACTGGTCTTGTTGTACTGTGCTTTTTATCATAACGTTAAGACTAAGACAGGCAATTGTCAGCATCTTTCAAATCTTTTACCATCTGAGACATGCACAACAATCTAAGAGGGCAGTTCTTCCATATGAAAAGATTTTTAGCTGTTTTACGCTTTCATGAAAGTTGAGGGGGAAAAAATGTGCCTAACATACTGAGTTTAGTTTTGTACCTTTGGCAACTGTGCCTTTAGGATGGGGCATAAAGCCACAGATGGCCAAGCTCTGATGACACGATAAACTAGCTCTTGCTTCGAACCACTGTGTCTAAGATCTGAGACCCTTTTCAGGACAGAGCAATGGGGCAGGCTCTGACCACAAGGTCACTTCCGATCCAAACTGTTGCACCTGCATGCATAGCCTTTTCTGCTTATTTTCCCTGGAACCCATTTATGAAGAGCTTAAGCATTCTTTTTTCTCTTATATGTACTAGTTTTCACATACATTCTGGATTCTATTTATAGTGTCTTTGAAAACCTTCTACCATGTTTGCAAAGTGAAATAATTGTATTAAGGTTGCTTCTCATTAATATGATACTGCTGCAAACTTACCAAAAAGGCTAATGACGATGAGAAAAATGTATGGAAACAAGGATGGCTGGGTTGCATGATTATCTTCCTTGTATGATACAACATTTTGCATTCTGTTTGCACTATTTTCAGATATTATTTTCTTTATTTTATTTAAAAGACTGTATGTTAGTCCTGAATCTCTGGATATTCCGCCCTCAAGGAAACACCTTGACAAGTCCGTTTTGGCTTTTCTTGTTTTAGTGTCTGATGGTCTGGGCAATTTTTTAAAGCTTTGTTCTGACATTATCGAGTAAAAAAATATTCAACATCCCTTGGAAATTAACACTGTTGACAGGTAAGTATTTCAGGGTCAGAACTGAATTAAAATTCAGAGATCCAATTTATATGAGTTAGCTGTTTTGCTGCTGAGCTTTAGTAGCAGATGCATTTGTGATGTAAAGTTAAACTATAGTTCTATTTATGCCTTTCACAATTGATCTAGAACTGCCAGTCCCTTTTCTCCCCTAGTTTTCTCTTTGTTTTTGTCTTTGAAGATACAGCTCTGTTAGAGAACATTAGTGTAATTTATTCACATGTAGCATAGTATTTAAAAGAAATTGCTGCTTGGCACGGAGAAAATGGATGGGTTCTCAGCAGTTCTGTTGAATTGACTCATCTGAGAGGTTACATAATTGATATTTACTATTATTGTCTGCACTTGCTTGAATTTTTCATATGAAATTTTATCACCAATCCAATAAATAAAATGAAATTAAAGCAAACTAAAATATAAATACATCCACCACCTGGCAGGTCATGTCAAAAGGTAATAATAAAGGATGTTCTCCGTTTAAATATTTATGCAAGGAGTTTTTCTGAGACAGCAAGTGTTTTTAAAAAAGGTCAATTTACAGCACATTTTTTCTAAACATAATGAGGTTCCTAGAGCTTAAATAATTTCATGAATTACATTTATTTTGACATCTCAAGAAAGTAGCTTATAATGAAGAGATGCCCAAACAAATCCACCTACAATGAACTGAAGAAAGTATCAGCCTGGCTTTGATTGAAGAGATAGGAAAATCTTTTACAATGTAAAGAGGGGCCTATCCATTAGTCATTTTGTTTTCACAAATATTCCTTGTGTGTCTTTAAAAGAGCAACCGCTTGGTTGAAGTCCAGCACATGTTTTAGCCCAGTGGAAATGAATAGTAAAATTTCTTCTGATTAAAGTAAAAACAAACTTATGTCAAGACCTTCCAGTGATTTCAGCTGGCTGAAATGATTTAGACAATTAACAAAAAGGTGGAATTTGCATATTGTGCCTCAGTAAGGCATAATACATTAATTTCCATGAAAACTTTTTAAATCCGAGAACTACCTAAGTGAGAACATATGTTTTTCTGTATTCTAGAAACACTGAAAAACATGAAAATAACAAAATTGTATTAACATTTCAGAAAATTCTCTCCTGCAGAAAAATGGGAGCAGAAGCTGTGTTCCTTTAAAAAAATCTTCCTCTTGGTTACGAGAATAAAATGCAAACACCTAGCCCTTAAAGACAGAGCAATTCATAATGGTTTTGTACTCCTCTTCCTTAAGTGTCATCTATGCCAAATATTAAGCAAGAATGATGTGGGATATGTTCCCCCTTTGGAAACATAAAAACAGTTAGCACCCAGGTTATCCCATCTCATTTTAGAGATCAATTATTTCAAAATTCTTCAAAACTTTGTATTAACAAGAGGAAATGAATTGTTTGGAAGAAGGCTGTGCATGATAAATAAATGTAGATTTAATATCGTCATACTAAGTCACAGTTTATAGAGGATATATTTTATGTGGGATTGACAGCAGCAACACAGCTGTCTGGTGCTTGCCTTCTAAGACTAGTTTCAATTGTACACAGGTCTCTCTATGTCACAGTTTGTGCTATACTTTGTGTTGATCTTACTTTTTTAGTAAAACAAGAAAAAATTATAGGGATCCTTTCAGTATACAACAAGCCACCAATAATGATCCTTCCAGGCATTATAAGATAATAGAAAATCATCAGCATCAACCTGTGAATACCATGCAGATGAGGAACATAATCCCAGTATGGTGGTGAAGTTGACTGTCTGGCACAAAAATATGAAATGTGACTGCAGGACTGGATGGGAAAATAAAGGCAGATAACAAACCGCCACATGTCATTGACTAAACCAAAGACAGGGTGTCATGAGGGACTTTGTACGGTATAATAGGCTTTGGGTGTGAGCTTTGGAAGAAAGGTCAGGTAGCTGCCTCTGTGCTCATTCGCAGCTCATGGGCAAGGGAAGATAAATGACAAGTTGTTACTAGCATGGATGTAACTTGGCTTGTTGGAACAAGCGGCCGTTTTACTCAGGAGAGAAGTGTCTTAGAGAGGTAAGAGGTGGAAGGAAGGGACTACTGATGATAAACTAAGAAAAAAACCACCCATCTAATGGAGTGTACAATGACTTGCAGGGTTATGAAGAGATGAAATGTGTGAGATTAACGGAAAATTTACCTTCTCAGGAAGAAAAAATACACTAGTAAGCCACAGTACTAAAAGCTTGTGGAAAACTCCGTATGCTTGAAATAAAAGTGAGATGTAACTTTTTTAGGAAAGACAGAGAGGGTAAAAAGGCAGAACAATGCTACATGGAGCCCTCAACATACCCCTGGTTGCCTTGGAGTTATTAGTAATAAAGGGAATATAGGACTTTGAGCACTCATGGATCACTTATGGTCCATTAACAAAACCAGTGTAACATTTTGTAAACTACAAACCAGAGCAAGTTACTTGACAAGCACTTCTCAGTAGTATGTGAAAAAGAAATCATGTAATGAATGTCATCAGTCCAGGAAATATTATGGACTTTTCACGAGGGATTTGTGCAGGGCCCCACTAGTCTCCCCTGACTGTTTAACAATGGAAGTTATAAAGTAAGTAGAATAAGTGCTTCTGCTAAAACTTAGGGGCTTTGAGAAACTGGTAAATAATAACAAAGACAGGGAAGCCACACAACGAAATGTCTCTTAACAGATGGGATATATCAACAGAATGCAGGACTGTACCCTGGAAAGCAGAGACTCTGAAAAGAATTAAAATTCATAGCGGGGGACACAACCTCATTAATACCTCTGAGTGACATGCATTAGTGGAAAAGGACTGTTTGAAGCCTGTAATCCGTGAAGTAGAAGTAATTTTATCCCTGTGTGAAACATAGGTGAGGCTAGTACTGAAATACAGCATGCAGTTTTGGTGGCTAGTACTGAAATACAGCATGCAGTTTTGGTGGCTGCATTTACAGTGGGGTTTAGAAGCCTCAAGAGAGCTCCGAAGATAACCACAGTAGTTATTCTATTTTCTGGAGAAAACAACTTGCTGTTAAAAACTTAATGCTCAAATTTGGTTAGCTTATTAAAAGAGAAGATTGAGGAGTGATTTGATTACAGAGTATAATGCCTTCACAAGAAAACAGAGGGGAGTACATATTCTTTTATTTAGTGAGAAAGGCATAAGAAAACCCAAGAAATTGAATCAGATAAATTCTAATAGGAAATAGGAAAACCCACCAACATTCTGACAGATTATTTCCTGAAGTAAACTACTTAGAAAATTCAGCATCTCCTAAACTCTCATCATCCTTGAATCAAAGCAGTATGATTTGCTTTGAAGATGTGCTACACAAACCACAAAGGCCACTGGACCCAGTAGAGTGGTATGTGGCAAAGATCAATGGCATGCGTTACAGATGATCAGATGAGCTGACTGAGGAGCAATTTGGGCTTATACTATTGCTTGTTGGAAATCTTTTGAATTCAGCAAATCATCGCTTTCTAAAACTCCCAGTTTATATCTGCTTATTAGGTACTGAAAGAACTTTAACAACTAACTGGCAGGAGAATGCCTCTGACAGTGAGTGTGCTCCATCCACGTGCAACCCTTTGGTTGAACCCCAGCCCTCACCCAGCACCTGAGTAAGCCTTTCCTCAGGACTGCAGAAGTGCAGTCCTTGGACAACTCTTCAGATTGCTTCCTTTCCTTGGAGGAAAATAAGATGTGGTACTACGCTGTAAAAGATTGTGATTAGACACTTTCTTGCCTTGCAACAGCTTGCCATGTAAATGCTTCCACAGTGAAGAACAGGAGGAGTCAGCCCCTCTGGATTGTAGGGTCTCACATGCGTGTGGTAGGAGGGCAGGGTGGGTGGACAGGCAAACATGGGAAGAGGGGCTGAAAAGGGCAGAGGAATAAAGATTAAAACAAAACCTAAAGTGAACGGGAATAAATGCACTATGTGAAAGGAGAGAAGAGAATCAGAAGACACATGGCTGGAAAGGTGAAGAGGTAGGAGTGCTGCATATGGAAAAGGAGCCAATTCCAAGTTGAGCAACCTAATGCAAGCCACAATGCCTACTAAAATTCAGGGTTGGGAAGGTGGCAGGAAAATCAATAATCTGTACTAAGAGAGTCCACAGGAATAGATATTAAAAGACAATGTTAGTGGACTATAAAATTATGATTTACATATATGAAAACATTATCATTTCATACAGAAATACTAGACTTGTGAATTGCTAAATACTGTGAATGAGAAAGCAATTCCACACAAGGATAAAAGAGAAAAGCAAATGCTTCATAAAATATATTCTGTACATTCAGCAGGAATAGCCTCATTATTACTGAAATAGTGAACGCTGCAAGACAGTGTCTCACCCATGCAGTCGCAAAAATGAAGTTAGCAATAAGATTGCTATTGCCATGATTGCTATTGCTGTAGCTGTTACATGAGCAATAGCTCTGCTATTAAATCTCTGAGCACAGAGGGAAATTCCTGGTGGTGGGGTGTCAAGGGAGGCTGAATGTTGCGTTCTGCCTGGTTCATTTTACGTTTAGATTCACTGGAAGTTTATAGGACAAAGGGATCATTCTATAAAAAGCCTGGAGTGAAGAGGAAATGAGAACAGAAAGCCAGGTGCTGTGGAGACCCCTCCTGCCTTCTAAAAGATCAATGAGCAGTTTGAAATTATTCTCAGGGGGCAGTATAAAAGTAAATAGTACCCATATCCACCAAAATTTTGCCCTGCTTGTAAAAGCTAGGATGACTGCCCATCCTAACTCACATACAGCTTCTGTGTTCAATTTCCACCTCTCGGTCCGTCTTTTTCCCTCGGTTGCTCAGATCACTTTACTTTCTGATCCAAAGTGCAATGAACACTTCAGACGTCTAGGCCAAAATCTCGGTAATTTTGTTGGAGGAGTTTTGGGGTTGCTTGCAAAGGCAAGGGACCTGTACTTTCTGGAAAACCCTTAAGCGCATACTTTTAAGGCTTCACTAGTTTTTTGAGTAAGATGCCTGAAGCTGACAGTCATCACAAAGCAGCTGTTAGAACAAAACATTAGAGGCACTTGGAAATGTGTAAAGAATCAATGAATCATTAGCTATGATATTTGAGGAATTGAAATGCCTGAAAATGTGACAACATGAATCATATTTCTCTTTGTCACCACCATGACTCACTGTTTCCCTCTTGAAATAGGACATTCTCTAACTTTCTTTCCTTTATAAATCTGGTATATGGGAATTATCCCTCAGGTAACTGGGATGGTTTTTCCTGGACCAAGACAATCATACCTATGTAAGGAAAAGTTACACAGCAGTGAGAAAAGTTCCAAGGTTAAGATTCCTGTAAGTATCAAGTTGTATATTGATTTTTAAACATAACTCAAAACATACGTGTATACAACCTCACCCAGGGGGATGAGAAGCATGTGGCTTCAGAAATGATAAATAACAGGTGTGCAAAATCTCCTAAAAGCTTGCTGACAGCTCTGAAGAAACTACCTGCTCTCAGCAGCCAAAGAGCTGACTGCCGCACCAACAATTTCCAGAAGTTATACTGAAACTCCCTTTAGACATTAAAAGAGGAAAGGGCAAAAAGAACACATTTGAAAACAGATCCAAGAGCTCTAGCACAGGAACTCTGATGAGCATTGAAACATGTTGGGGATTCCACCTAGAGATAACTGCTGCAGGTAGTAACAGGGGTCTAGGTGCTTTGAAAATCCCATCTTTCCCAGCTCCAGGCATTCTCCTTGGCATGGAGGATGGCTCGTGCCCCAGTGCCACCGTGCCGTGCTCCTCTCGCTTCCCCTGCAGAAGTATTTTATTGCCGTCACCTCTTGTGAAAGGTGAGATTTATCTGGGAAAGAATTCAAGCAGAAATCTCAAGATAAAAACATCTCTAACAGAGTTTTATAGGTTACCACGTACTTTGATATATTCACTTTCTGAAATACTTCTTTGTCAGCTTCTAAAGCTTTTCTCAGATAATGCCTCCAATGATCACTCTAAAGGTTTCCTCTCCTTCTTCATATTTACACTTTTCTTAGGTTTCCAGACAGGACTGTTTGAACACAGTATTGTTTCATTAAGCTTTTCTATCCATTCCTAGGTAGTGTTTTCATTGGAATCTTGTCGTCTTTCAACTTTCTCAAACTGAAAGCACCTTTCTCTTTTACGCTCTTGTCTTTGATTTATAACATAATATTTCTATATTTTCTCTTCAGAAAGGGTGTTTGCTGTTATCTCGGTCCCATATTGCTTTTTGGAGGACATTATATCCCCAGAGGCCAAATGAAGTAGCACCAATTTACCTAACATTTTTTCCCCAGAAACAAACTGAGGTGTGAAGTCTCTCTCAACAACTGTAAGAAACATTTTCTTTCTGGGATGTCATCCCGTCCACTATGGGTGCATTTAATTTAGCAATAGAAAGAAGCGCTATGTAAATAGCATTAACAGTGAGCTAATACCCTAATAGAGCTAGTTAAAGCATTTCTCAAAGCTTGTGTCCTGACTAACAATACCACCATACCAGGGCTGCATTATGAACTAAAATCTGGCACCTAGTTACGTCTTGTTAGTTCATCACTCAAGACCCAGGAACCCAGGACATAGACATGGTGTCAGTAGGCTTTTTTTCTAGCAAGGACGAAAATTACTTGGCACATTGAGGCTGTTCCAGTAAAGACAGATGTTACACACTGTTCTTGAGATTGCTGTGGAGTAAGTTAGTAAGTGCTCCCTGGCACATGATCGTAAACCCCACACACACCTTACCATACCAGCAGGGAGGAGAGCAGCTCTGGAGCACAGTCTCAGGACAATTCTTGATTGCCTTAGGATAGACTGGATAGACATTTAATTCAGATAATATATCACAGTGGGTTTTTTGGTAGCAGGGTAGCAGGCTCCATCATTTACAGAATTCCTTGTTGTTAATTTGTTTGTTTGTTTGTTTGTGGAGCTCAATAATGTCATTATATGGCATTTGGTTAGGTTCTCATTCCATGTTATGGACTCTGTATCTTTGTATCTATTAGGAAACTTTTTGCAAAGTTCATTAAAAAAATGAAAAGATATTGTAGAAATAGGAAACAAGAAAACACTCTTTAATCCTGACTAAGGAGATCTTTGAGTTAAATTTCAGTGTTTCAATGGCAAGACATACACAACCCTTAAATAATAAGAGATACAACTTTTTGGAAGATCCCCATCTCCTTTGGGATGTTTGTTTATACATCACTTTGAATGACCCTTTGGAAGATAATTTAACGTGACAGTCTTGTGTCAGATAAATTTGTAACATGAGCATTAGATGAAAATACATATAAACCTAGTCTATTGTCTGAGAAAATACATAATTCGTATCAGCCTGCATTGCAAATCAGGCTATTTCCTGTGCCTTAATTGCAGACTACAAGTAGACACTGAAGTGACAAATTTCTGACACTTTAGCAAGCTCAGTTCACCATTAGGAAGATATGCAAAGCCTGTATAGATGATTTTTTGGAAATGACTGTTATAAATGCCAAAGCAAATTAATTTAAAAATGTGCCAGTCACATAAAGACTAAAGAAATTGATCGGAGAGCCTGAAACTAAAGGTCTGATTGCTCATTACCAGCTCAGATCTGCATATGGCAGACTAAGATTTGTTATTGTAAAATCTCAGAAAGTTTATGAAATGGATTCTCTGCCCTTATTTTAGCCTTTCACAATAGAAGTGCTGGTATTATTATCTTCTCCCTGCAATTTAGATTTTGTTTTTACTCATTTACTAAAACTGCTTGAACATTATCTCAACCTTTGCTGATGTTGATGTCTTCTGAAAATAAAAGAACTTGAAAATAGACTTTTCTTCATTGGCAAGTAAACACAATCTGACTATTTATGTGGAAGGTTGAGTTAAACAAGCCCCAGGAGGACCTGAAATGTAGTTTAGTTTCTTCCACAAGCCATCTGCTGTCCCTGTTTCTACAGAAAAGAAAACAGACTTCACCTTATGGCTGCTTTACAAAGAACTGTAGGCAATGTAACGCTGAGTCACTGTGGAAAAGGTTGGGTCATGCAGCTTGCACTAACTCCTGCCAAACACATCTTGAAGGTTAGGAGCAAGGAAGAAAGTTTCCTTTTAGGCAAATTGTTTCATAATCATTTGCCATGAATCTTTTTTACATATTTTTTCTCCAACATCCAATACTAGCCCCTTATCTGATCCACAAGTGGTACTGGGCTAGGAGGGTCGAGCAGAGCCAGGAATTCCTGGTAATTGCGAGCTCTAGATCTGGGAATGATTTTTGTCTTCCTTTTCAGGGTATATTGGGGTATATTTTCATGTGAGTGCCCTGGGCAACAAGCTGTCTGGACTAGTAAAACAGAGCTTTAAATTAGATTTAGCGGGGGAAAGAGATGGAGTTCTAAGTACTCAAGAGCCAGGGGCTGCTGAGGCATTAGGAAGCAACAGGGCAACAACTGTGAATTGTCTCAAGGGAATTAGGGACAACTCTTCAAAAAAAGTGATGTGGCTGACTGCCCAGCTGAAGTGCCTCTATGCCAACACACACAGGAGGAGCTTGCAGTTGCTGCCCAGATGGAAAGCTACAACCTGGTTGCTATCATGGAAACTTGGTGAGATGAATCGCATGATTGGAGTGCTGTGATTGATGGCTATAAACTATTCAGAAGGGACAGGCAAGGAAGGAGAGGTGGGGGAGTTGCCCTCTATGCCAAGAATAGGATTGATTTCACAGAGCTATCTTTGAAGAACAGTAATGTACAGGTTGAGAGCTTATAGGGGAAATTTAGAGACCAAGTCAACAAAGGAAACTCTGTGGTTGGTGTCTACTACAGGCCACCCCATCAAAGAGAGGAGACTGATGAAGAGTTCTTTCTTCAACTGCAGCAAGCATCACGCTCACAGGCCCTGATCCTGACAGGGGACTTCAACCACCCAGACATCTGCGGGAAAAGCAGCACTGAGAAATGCAAGCAGTCCAGGAGACTAACAGAGAGTGTTGAGAGCAACTTCCTAGTACAGGTGATAGAGAACCCGAACAGAGGACAGGCACTACTGGACCTGTTGCTCACTAATGCAGAAGAACTTATTGGAGAGGTCAAGATTGGAGGTAGCCTGGGCTGCAGCAATCATGCCCTGCTGGAATTCTCAATCTTGAGGGGTACAGGACGGGTAAAAAGTAGAGTCAGGACCCTAAACCTCAGAAATGTAAACTTTCAGCTGTTTAGGGTGCTAGTGCATGGGATCCTTTGAGAAACTGCTCTCAGAGATAAAGGAGCTAATGAGAGCTGGGAGATATTTAAAGACATTTTTCCTAGGGTGCAAAAGCTCTCAATCCTGACATGCAAGAAGTCGGGCAGGGGAGGCAGGAGGCCAGCTTGGCTAAGTCAAGACCTCTTAGCCAAATTAAAACACAAACCCCAAATGCATAGGCAGTGGAGGCAGGGATACACATCCAGGGGAGATTATAGGGATGTGACCCAAGAGTGCAGGGAGGGGATCAGGAAAGCCAAGGCACAGCTGGAGCTGAACTTGGCTGGGGACATAAAAAATAACAAGAAGGGTTTCTTCAGGTACATAGGACAGCAAAGGAAGATGCAAGAAACTGTTGAGGTTGTTTAACCAGGAGAAGAGAAGGTATCCCTGCCCATGGCAGAGGGGGTTGGAACTAGGAGATCTTTAAGGTCCCTCCAACCCAAACCATGCTATGATTTTATGATATTTTCACTAGACTAAAACCATAGACATGAACATATTTTTTTAATGGCATGTGTGGTGCTGGATGATAAATTACATGACAACAAATTGCAAAGCAACATATTTGAAAACCTGAAATAGTGAAAGGTCCAACCTGATGGCTGGAAAACAGAATAAGTTAAATCAAAGGCTGAGTCCCATTTGCACTCTAGTCACACTACTGGAGTGGTCTAAAAGTGGGTAAAATCATTAATCTCCTCCCATTAGAAGGCTCCTTTCTCTTGCGAGGAATCTGAAATAGTGAGCATCAGAGTCCAAAGCAGAGCTTTTGGTCAATGCAGACACCTTAGGACGACTGGCAAAAAATAGCATAGCCCCACCCATCTATTTCATCTCAGCTTCTGTTGTGACAGTCAAGCACCATGGAAAACTAGCTCAAGAAGGAAACTGCACAGCCACCCACCTTCCTCATTTCCTTTGCCAAGCAAGCAGAATCAGGCCTTGCAGTCCCTGGTGAGGTGGTGGCAGAATACAAGTGTCATGTTGCGGTGGGTTGACCCTGGCTGGATGCCAGGTGCCCACCAAAGCCACTCTGTCACTCCTCTCTTCAGCTAGACAGGGGAGAGAAAATATAACAAAAGGCTCATGGGTCAAGATAAGGACACGGAGATCACTCACCAGTTACTGTCATGGGAAAAACAGACTTGACTTGGGGAAAATTAATTAAATTAGTTTAATTTCTTACCAATCAAGTCAGAGTACATTAATGAAAAATAAAAGTCAAATCTTAAAACACTTTCCCCGACCCCTCCCTTCTTCCCAGGTTCAACTTCACTCCCAATTTTCTCTACTTCCTCCTCCAGAGCAACTCAGGGGAACAGGGAATGAGGGTTGGGGTCAGTTCATCACATATTGTCTCTGCCACTCTTTCCTCCTCAGGGGGAGGACTCCTTACACTCTTCCCTTGCTCCAGCGTGGGGGTCCCTCCCACAGGAGACAGTCCTCCATGAGCTTCTCCAACATGAGTCCTTCCTATGGGCTGCCATTCTGCATGAACTGCTCCAGCGTGGATCCCTTCCACAGGTGCAGTCCTTCAGGAACAGAATGCTCCAGCATGGGTCCCCCACAGGATCACAAGTCCTGCCAGCAAACCTGCTCCAGCGTGGGCTCCTCTCTCCATGGGTCCACAGGTCCTGCCAGGAGCCTGCTCCAGTGCAGGCTCTCCACAGGATCACAGCCTCCTTCGGGCATCCCCCTGCTCTGGCGTGGCATCCTCCATGGGCTGCAGGTGGATATCTGCTCCACTGTGGACCTCCATGGGCTGCAGGGGAACAGCCTGCCTCAGTATGGTCTTCACCATGGGCTGCAGGGCAATCCCTGCTCCAGCATCTGGAACACCTCCTCCCCCTCCTTCTTCACTGAGCTTGGTGTCTGTAGAGTTGTTGCTCTCACATATTCCCACTCCTCTCTCCTGGCTGCAATTGCACAATTTTTTTCCCACTTCTTAAATATATTATCACAGTGACGCTACCACCATTGCTGATGGGCTCAGCCTTGGCAAGCAGTGGGTCTATCTTGGAGCCATCTGGCATTGGCCCTAGCAGACATGGGGGAAGCTTCTAGCAGCTTCTCACAGAAGCCACCCCTGTAGCCCCTCCATTATCAAAACCTTGCCACGCAAACCCAATGCGCAACTTTTTCCAAACCACTTTTTCCTACTGCTTTACTGCCTGCTCTGTTCTTCACTGCCCTAGCTTCACTCTGTCTTTCAAGTTGCACCTGCCCTATCCACCATGCAGGTGCATGTCTCTCCACTACCATCCTTGCATTCCTCTGCTGCGATTCCACACTTTTTTTAGTGTTAAACAAGACTTTTCTACTTTTCTCTGAATATTCTTGCAGTTATTCTCCTTACAGTTCTCCATTTATTCCAGATCTTTTTTGAAAAGCAATGTACCAAATGGCCATGTTGCTCCAGCTGAGTCATTACGCATGCCAAGTAGAATAGGACTGCTACACTTCATGAAGACCTTTCTTGAGTATGATTATCTTTTCTTAGAACAGCTCGTTTTTTTTGCTCTGCCTTACTTTGTGCATAATTTATACACAAGTCAATAACGATCTTACTGACTAGAGTGAGACACTATGAAATCAGTAGAAATCTCTTGACAGAGTAGCCCCTTTTAGCAATTAAGCAATGATAAAAATTGTTATTAATTCAGTTTTGCACTACTCTGTAGAAGTTGCTTCTGGACTGTGTTTCCTTGCTTATGATAGTATCATGTTAAGCAGCACCAAAGTCTTAGGAAAGTCGAATTATAGCACATCTATAGCTTGCACCTTAGTCATAAGGCCTGACATCCTGTCACAGAATGAAACACATTTTATTTGCTCTTAACAAATTTGTTAATTTGTGGTGCTTACTTTGGTGACTTCCAGATAAATATAAATTGTTTAGCTGTTCATTCCAGAAGTTTTCTGAAAATTGAAATTGTCTGCCTGCTCTATACTTCCCTGATCCCTTTCCTTTTCTTTCCCCCTTCTTTGCCTCCCCTCTCTTTTAAGATGCGTTATGTTTACCCTTTCCACCCTTCCTACACCTCACTATTCCTCCATGACAAAACTGTTAGCAGTTTCAGAATTACTTATCTGGTTTTTTAAGCGTCCAAGGATAAAGTTTGACAGGTATATTTGATAGATGAGATAGAGTACTTTTAAAAGAACTAGTGTGTGTGTTTCTGATTCAATTCAGAGACTTTACCCCTTTTTTCCTCTGGTGTCAGTTGCTCCAGTCACCTTTTTGTATTGATCTTTCTAGACTGATGCCTGGGAAACAGCCAATGCTCTAATGTTTTAACATTTTTCAGAAAAACATCAGCAAAAAAGGTTTTTAGGGCAGAATAAGATTTTGCTACCTTTCTGATCTGCCTTATTTTTCCCATGTATATATGAAAGATTTCCTGCTGGAAAACTAGTGGTCTTGTATTGATGACCTTTTCTCTATATATCAGACATTGATTTTACTAGCATTAAGTGGAGATTTCAAGGTTCTTTTTTACCAAACTTCCACATTCTGCACCACAGGTTAAGGAATAGGAGAACAGACTTCCTTTTCTTTCCTCTTTTTTTCCTAGCTTCACAGCTTGCTGTGAATATCAGAAAGGAATGATTCTTCTAACTGTGAGTGGGCAGTAAATAATGATAGAATTACAAAGTATTATTTTTTAATGCAGAAGATCTGTGTGCTAGAATTCTGGCACAAATAAGCTGCAATCCCGTGCTGTAGACTATTTACCCTTACATGGTGTCATTGAAGTAAATGATATTAATTTTGGCTTGATCATCAACTTTAAGTTCTTTCTAGCCATGATCGAGTTACCTCATCTTTGGAATGACTGATAGTAAAGTGAGATTAGCCTCAGCCTTAACTTCCATGACAAACGCATGAAGCATCCCACTCATGACCCTGCTGAAAGTGATTTCAGTGGGCAGCTGAGGAGATCTCCTTAGCATTACTACAATGTGCAGCAGCTCAATGAAGTCCACGTTGTCACTTCAGCTAAAATAAGGAAGGGAGCAGTGAGGCAGGCAATGAAACTTCTTCCAGCACAAGCCATTTGCCATTTCATCATTCTGGAGAGCTTCCCTCAAGCCTGAACCTTTACTACCCGGAGAATGAAACATCAGCAACTACGTTCTCTACAGCCAACTCTGCACAGGTACACAAAAATGCAATTACTGCATAGGAGTGAGGAAGTTGCTAAGTAGCCAAATGGTGAAAGAGCTTCTTCTTGTTCAGGAAAGGCTTCCTTTTTTTGTAGAAGTGCAACAAAGCAGCTGTGATATATACTCCAGCCTCAGTTACTCTCCCTTCCTTATTCCCTCTCACACCTACCAGAGGGCTTTCAAGAAATAGAGGCAATATTTTGTGAGATGAGAACAGTCACTTCAGTCCCATTGTACCATTGTAACGTCTGCATTCATGAATAGAAGAAGGATAATCCAGGTACAGAACAGGATCTAAGACCTATGAACGGGCCTTATATCTCCTATCCCAGAGCTATAGCTGGCAAGTCACCAAAGCTATATTTGCCTCTATTTAAAATGAGCATAGTGATATTTCACAGCTGCTACTGTAAAAATTCAATATATTGTCTGAGCACCCCAAATCTGTGCATGATGCAATCATATACATTAAGAGCCTGTGTGTCTCTATTTCCACCTCTCTTTTCCATTGTCTTTAGAAACTTTAATATCCTGGCCTGAGGGTGTAGCCCTGGATGAAACAAGAAATCTTACGGAGCTAGTTGAAAACAGGCTGACAGGGAAATGGGTTTCCCCAGCACACGTTTCCTTTTATTTAACAACAAAACATTCACTTTTAGCAGCTTCCCTGAATGAACATGGAACCTTCTGCTTCCGTTCAGCTGGATGTACAAACCCATCGTTTGATTTGTTTTAACTGCAATTTTTAACCTTCATTCCCTGTGGCTTGCTATAGGACGAGCTATAGGAGAACACTTCCCTAGCTAGGGGAGGGAGGAGTTTCCAGAAACCAAAGGAAGGAATTGGATGAGCAGCTTGTTGCCTCTAGGGAAAGGAAGAGATGGGAACGTTCACTGTTCAGTTCTCGAAGGCGAGCAAAGTATAAAATCCCTGTTACAGTAGGTTTTCTGAGCCAAGCTGCTGGGATAAAGCCTAAAGATTAACCCCCCACCCACCTGCCTGCTGAGAAACAGTGCTCTGAAGCATAAATTATGTGCTACCCAGTTCCCACTGCACAGTTATGTTACATTATATTAATCATTGAGTGAAAGGACTAGAATCCAGCTTTCCTTAGCCTCAGGTGGTGGCCGTAATTCTGAAGCCAAATGATTACTCTTTCCTCCGTGGTGAATATTTTCCTCTTTCCTTGGGAGGCAGAGTGCTGAGAGCACACCTGATGATGCAGACCCATCCTGGGCGTCCTGGGTCTTAAAACCCTCACCGAGGGATGGAGGACCTGAGCCTGGATTGCCTGGGTGCAGTGCAAGAGGGGTCCCTATGCTAAGGGTGGACAAGGGCCCTCTCCTTCCCCTTTGGAGGGATGGGATGTCTTTTCTCTCTTTGACAAGAAAGGTAACTAAGCCCTTAGTTCAGGTCAAAGCTGAGCTGTGAACCCTGAGCAGCAGGAAGTATGTCTCTATCTCAGAATGAAGTGCACGAATTTATAGGAGGGAATTGTCCTGTTTTCTGCAGTTTCAGTTCCCATTTCTGGCTCTCTGTTACTTGCCGTGTACCTCACAGGAAGCCTTCACATTTGACTTTGAGCCCCATTGCAGTGCTGTTGTGGTTTCAGCTGGGATAGAGTTGAGTTTCTTATTAGCAGCTGGTATAGTGCTGTGTTTTGTATTTGGGATGAGAATGGTGTTGATAGCACACTGGTGGTTTTGGTTGCTGCTAGGCACTCAAGGCCTTTTCTGCTCCTCACACCGCTCCGCCAGCAAGCAGGCTGGGGGTGCACAAGAAGTTGGGAGGGGACATAGGCGGGACAGCTGGCCCCAACTGACCAAAGGGATATTCCGTACCTTGAGTATATGATGTCATGCTCAGTTTACAAAGCTGGGGCAAGAAGAAAGAAGGGGGGGATATTAGGAGTTATGGCATTTGTCTTCCCAAGTAACCGTTACAGGCTCTGCTTTCCTGGAAATGGCTGAACACCTGCCTGCTCATGGGAAGTTGTGAATGAATTCCTTGTTTTGTTGTGCTTGAATGCACAGCTTTTGCTCTACCTATTATCTGTATTTATGTCAACCCATGAGTTTTTTCTCACTTTTACTGTTCCAGTTCTCTCCCCCATCCCAGCTGGGGAGTGCGAGTGAGCGGCTGCGTGTTTCTGGCTGCCGGCTGAGGTTAAACCACAAGAAATGCCCAAGGCCCTCTTATGGATCTCCTTCATGTCAAATGCAAATGTTCAAACCCTCAAGCTGACCAGTTAAGGCGTCTCTCTCCCCTTCCAGAACACCTCCCCCATCCGCAGTGAACATACACATTCATTTACAGCTCCCATATGGAAGATTCTGTCCTCATAAACAGCAGCAAGCAAACTGTGGGTATCTCACAAACTTACGTCAGCACCTCTGACAGCAAAATTAGGTCCAAAGGGCTTTACATCATTTTCCTTGCAGTTGGGAAAGCATATAAATGAAATGCAATTACATATGTGTACATAAGAAAGGAGAGACAGCAATCATTTGAGCATTGAAAAGTGATTGAAAGAGGGTGTCCTTATTTTTTAATTTTTCTCCTGGTATTTCTTCCACACATGCCATTTCCAAACACAGTTGCAAGTGCTGAAGTCCCTGCTGTAAAAAGCCTGCCACAAAGTAAAGTCAGATAAATCAGAAGACATTAAATTATTTCTTTTTCTCCTCCACCTACAGTAGTGATAAGACATAAGTGATGCTCTGGTTCTTCAGGCACACCTGCTAATACCATTTTCAATTGCGTTATCAGATGACATAAGCATAACAATACCAAATATTCCTGTCTATAGTATTTGCACTCCATTAATGCCTGAATATCCAGCAGTTTCAGTCTAGCAAAAGAGACCCTGCCTGAGAAATTTGTAGTCTAAATAAGCAAAGATGGAGGAGCTATTTCAGGAGACCTTGCTGAGGGATTAAGTGATGTCAGACTTTCTGGCAGGAAGCCTGTGGGAGGCCGGGGAGCCGAATCGAGGGCTGCGAACTCCCAGCAGCATCAGCCTCCAAATTGTTCTTTACCTGGCAGCTGCCCGCCAGAGAGAGGTGGTGGTTGCTAAATGAAAAGCAGATGGAGTTAAGTTTAGTTAAAGTAGACAGTCATAACAACAAAGAGCTCTCATCTAATCACCCAGCGGTAGTAGGGCTGAAAATGTAATCAAGTTATTTTCTATAAATCATTTTCACAAGATAAGAGGCCTGGCTATCCAGCATGGCTCACTAAGTGTTTACACTGTAAACTTTCCTGCCCTCAGCGCTACGCCTTCGCTCTGAATTATTGCTTTAATGCATTTAATCATGAAATGTAACAGTCGGATAATAAGAACCCTGTAAACTTCCTCCTCCTTTCCTTTTAAATTAAATTATACACTGGTAGTAAAAACATGATTATTTGAAGGTTGCGTTTATGAGAATTCTTACCCTCTGAGGAGAGCAGTAAGGAAAAAAGAATTAAAAATTTTACTTAATAGAGAAAACAGCTTGTGGAAATAATTACACAACTTGTGAGCCCTGCACAGCATCTGTATTTAACAGTGTTATATTCAAGCACATAGAAGCAGACAAGCAGTCTGTCTTTCAGACAAGTGAATATATAAAGTGTCTCAGTTATAATACTAATTTACTAATATATTGCCAAGATAAAGTGGTTGAATCTGCTGAAGAGGCGGGGGAGGATGCTGATAAAGCCTATTGTAATGAGGAACAATAATGGATATAGCAGTTTATTAACAAACTCCACAGGTCACTGCACAGCAATAGCAGCAAAGCAGTAAAAGGGAAATTCCATCATGTTCTGTTAGAGCTCGCAGCATGCACTGAACCTCCTCATTAGGTGGGTTCGCAGTTCTCCAAACTGGAAAGGTCGCCTGCAGATGAGAGAGATGGGGAGCGGAGCTTTGCTGCTTCAGCTGCGCCTCAGCCTGACTCCAGCTCGCAGTCAGCCAGCTCTTCTGGTTTCCTCTGTTTGGGGTTTTTAAAGATTTTAAAGATTAACACGTTTTGGTTCACAGTCCATGTTCCCATTCAGCTCTGGGATCTTATAGGCTGGCCAGACCAACAGCTTTTCCTGCAGCCCCATTCCCTTACACTGAAGGCAATTGAAAAGAATGATTCATTCTAATATTAAATAAACTCCTGTCCACTCAGGTCACTGCCTTAGCCTCAGGAGGATTTCAAGTAAATAAAGGAGTTGGATGACAGTGCATTTTTTACTTAGTTTGTTTAAAGCTGTACATTGTTTTCCTGGAAAGACAAGGCACTTTCCCTTAATTAGAGTTCTTGCATTTCAATGGTGCTGGAAAAGGGTGATGTTTGCCAGACTGTCCTGTTTCCTGCTGCCAACATCTTCCTGACAATGTTTGAATTACTTCAGGAATGGACATGCCCCAGAGCTGCCCTGAAAGCTCAGGTCTATCGGAAGAGAGAAACAGGGTTGGTACTTATATGAGTTCTCTCAGATCAGTTTGTCTTTCTAATTCATGAAGTCATTTTAATTACACAACTTGCTGCATACAGCCCTTTAAGCATGGGCAACAGAAACAAAACAGCAAAAGAAAGGGAGCTATTTTAACAGTTAATTTTCTGAGGATTTAGATGCTTGCCTCATTTAGTATCTAGCACCTTGTGCCTGTTGAAATAACTGATTTGACAGAAACATCTAAAAAACCTTAGTTAAACCCATTCTAAAAGACTATGTTAATGAAATTCAGCCCATGAAACAGCCTCATTTTTTACAGTAATTTCTATTTTCCTCTCCTGCAGTTTAAAATCTGACAATGCTGCAGCAAACAAACAGCAGATGGGATTGTAACAGGGCTTTTAGAATAATGAATATCTGTGATTCTGCACTAAGACTCAGCCTCTGACCTTGGACGGCATCTAGGGTGCTCGTAGTGCCACTAAAAAAATAAGTCAGATTGCTGTTTTTCTCACACACAAGTAAAATACTGTCAGTGTAGTGTGCAGGAGTATGCTTACGTTGTATATCAAGGGCAGGCGTTTGTTTGAGCTGGAGGAAAGGGGGAGAAAGGGAAGTTGCATGAAGATGTCAGCACAGTGCTGGGCCAGAGCTGTAAATCCTGGCGATGGGTTTTACGAGCAGGGGCTCGGTGCTGCGTTCCAAACTCCCAGGGCTCCGGGACAGCCCACAGAGGGGCCTGAGAGAGGACTCGAGTTAGATTTGAGCACAGATGGAGTGAGTCTGCCTCTGTCCAAAATCTACAGAGGCTCTGTCATCCCGCCAAGGAGAAAGGAAGGAAATGTGAATAGATGCATCAAAGTCCAGTCCACGCAAGCATCTCCCTAGGGTGTCAGACTAGCTGTGAGAAACGCTCCCCGTGATCATAGTCATGCAGGGTTTCGCTCACTCCTTACAGGGCTGTTTGTAGATTTTATCCCAGGAAGATTTCATAAGAAAGGTGTATTTGTTCTAGCCAGCCAAAAACAGGGTCTTCTCCCCATGCCACTTTTCCCTCAGTAACAGGGTGAGTCTCCCCCAGCCACTTCTGGGTCTTAACGTCCCAACTGTGTGAATCCCAGAAGTGCAGAGCACCCATGCCTGGGGACCCAGCAGCTCTTGGGGCACAGGGTCAGGCCCCCTCAGCCAGGGATGAGCCTACGATGGGGTCTTATCACTCGGCAGATGCGCTCTGCAAAGCAGCATCCCAGCCTCACTGGGCTGTCTTCCCAAGACACGAAAATTGACTGAATAAACAATGGAAAGAGCAAACTGTCCAAGGTGACTCTTTGCAGGTTTGCAGACGTACCTGCCTTCCCCCGGGGGAAATTTAAACAATTACACCCAGCAAACTGGGCTGCTCAGCTAAAAATTCTCTGGGAGCGTGCTTAGGCTGGCAGCTAAATTAGAGGGAACGCATCTCCCTGCATTATTAGAAGTAACAGACTTGCCTTTTTTTAATTTACTTTTACTATTTCCTTTGCAAATTGCTAGGCACTTCTAAACACAAACCGGTTTTGCCTTTTCAACTTTCTTCACATTACAGTCCAGCTAAGTCCATTAGCAAATAAAGTAAATAGCTGAAGCACTTATGCAAGACGAAATTCCCTGAAGGTAATAACTGTATAAAACACATGGGAGTTGTTATTTCAAGGCAAGGAAATGGAAAGCTTTTAGTTTATCATTAAGCCGACTTAGTATTTTGGTAGGCCTTGGCACTATTTATTAACAATTTATAAAGTCAGACCAGGGTGAGTCTACGTAAGTGATACATATTTTTGTACTGATATGCGGTACTTGTGCTATTTGTCCTGAACTCCATGTAAACTGTGCTTAATAAGCTCTGACTTGACTTTTCCCATTAAACTGTTTGCCTGTGTGAAGTGAACTCAAGTCACTGCAAGTTCCTGCAAGAATTCCCTTTCAATGCAGTAACGGTGCCATTAGTCCAGAATTCAACATTTAGAAGCAATTCCAATACAAGGAGCCTTTGAGCTCTCACAAAAGGATTAGAAGGTGATATATCCTTATGCAGGAAGGAGCAGGGATGAATAAGTAAGAATGAAAAACACCCCACAAAGGGGAAGAACAAGATAAGACGCTGTCACAGATGTGATCTTAGAGGAACCTAAGTCCATCAGCTCATGGTGCAAGGCTATGCAGGTTCCATCTTTTGCCTGACATGTTTTCTAGCTCTAGCTTGGCTTTTCTGGTCCCATCTTTTAGTCTTTCCATTCTTCCTTTCCCTGGATGGTCTTTCATTGTTTACAGTTCCAGTCTTGCAGTGGTTAGACCAACTGTTCCTTTCATACTTTATCTTCTTGTTCTTTCACCACTGGTATCTAACACTAACTCCTTCATGCTGATAGCTTCCTGTGTCATCACTGTTATATTCCTTAGAAGAAGATGTTTAATGCCCTAACAAAAGCTGAGATGATGAATTGCTGTCTCAGGCACAAGCAGATATCTTGTCCCCTGCATTAGTTCTTTAAATATGTAATGCTCAGCAAAACTGTGAAACTATTAAAGAAAACTCAAGTTGGCTCCCCATACTTCTGGAATCAGTTAGTAAGGTTGGTGCTTTTATACAGAAAAACTTTGCTTATCAGGTGACCGCCTGAAGCCTCACTCACTCTGTCACGTACACGTGCCACCCCAAGGGGGTACGCAGGGCAGACACCAGGATGTGCGCAGCAGTTTCCTTCTGGAGTTCCTGCAGTGTTCGCGTGCTTTCTATAAGCAGCCACAAACTGGCTGGCATTGCTCAAAAATCTACCAGTCTACAAATCCTCATGACAAGAAATTTCTAGCAATGGAGTTGCTTACATTAATGTTATCCTAAATACAACCAGACTGGCATTACTGACTGGCCGGTCACAAGGCCTTGGTACTGGGGCTGCTTCTCTTTAATATCTTTATCAATGACCTGGATGAAGGGATCGAGTACATCCTCAGTAAGTTTGCGGACAACACCAAGTTAGGCAGGAGTGTCGATCTGTTTGAGGGTAGGATGGCCCTACAGAAGGATCTGGACAGGCTGGATCAATGGTGTGAAGTTCAACAAGGCCAAGTGTCAGGTCCTGCACTTGGGTCACAACAACCCCATGCAGTGCTACAGGCTTGGGGAAGAGTGGCTGGAAAGCTGCCTGGCAGAAAAGGACCTGGGGGTGTTGTTTGACAGCCAGCTGAATATGAGCCAGCAGCCAGCAGCCACCTTGGCTCAGGTGGCCAAGAAGGCCAACAGCATCCTGGCTTGTATCAGGAATAGTGTGGCAAGCAGGACTAGGGAAGTGAGTGTCCCCCTCTACTCAGCACTGGTGAGGCCCCACCTTGAACACTGTGTTCAGTTTTGGGCCCCTCACTACAAGAAAGACATTGAGGTGCTAGAGTGTGTCCAGAGAAGGGCAATGAAGGTGGTGAAGGGTCTAGAGCACAAGTGATATGAGGAGTGACTGAGGGAACTGGGGTTGTCTAGCCTGGAGAAAGGGAAGCTCAGGAGAGACCTTATCACTCTCTACAACTACCTGAAAGGAGGTTGTAGTGAGGTGGGGGTCGATCTCTTTTCCCAAGTCACAAGAGATAGGACAAGAGGAAATGGCCTCAAGTTGCACCAGGAGAGGTTAGGGTAGATACTATGAAAAAATTTTTTCACCGAAAGGGTTATCAAGCATTGGAACAGTCTGCCCAGGGAAGTGGTGGAATTGCCATCCCTGGAGGTATTTAAAAGACAGGTAGACGTGGTGCCGAGGGACATGGGTTAGTGGTGGTTTTGGCAGTGTCAGGTTTATGGTTGGACTTGACGATCTTAAAGGTCCCTTCCAACCCAGATGATTCTATGATTCTATGATTTTTAAGGCTTATTCCTTAATATCTCACTATTTGCTACTTGCTAACTCCTTTGATAGTCTAAAGATATCTTAGTTCTTTGATTCTTCAGTTACATTCACCCATTCATGGCATCATGCAGCACAAGAGGCTCTGGGTTTGAGTCTGTAGGCACTGTAGACAGTTTTCCTAGCCACAATGCATGATGACCTATGCCATTCTCCAGAGACTGGAGGGCAGAACTGACTTTTACAGAATTATTTTTTGTGTGTGCGGTCAATTTGCTAAGGTTCACCTCCTGGTTTTGGAGGAAGCGGAGCCCTGGGAATGGATGTATTGATGGTAGGTCTGAGAGAAAATTTACAAAGTTATTCTGGGATTATGTACAAATTTAAATGAAACAAGAAGGTATATCAACAGCCTATAAGCTTCCTGTTTCGGATTATTGAATTTCTCATTCTTTCCACTCTGTGCGTAGTGGGACTGTTCAAGCCTGAGATGACAATTATGAATGGCAATTAATGGAATATGCTGCCTGTTAACTTTGTCACAGCCCCTGTTATGAAACACATGAGGAAAAACTATAATGATTTAGTATCTCCCATCTGCCAGCGCTTCTGTAGTAATCCATTTCAGAAACAAAAATTGAAATTACAGAAGTACAGGGAGGGAAAAAACCAACCCTGTTTGTTCTTCTTCCCTTCCAACCGGGTACTTCAAAGGCAGAAGTTATCTCCTATATGTTTAGGTGTAATACAGACCTTCTGTTTCTATTACAAACGTCTATTAAAAAAAAATATTTATTTTAGAATCATAATGAAAATTTGAATTACATATAGAATTAGAAATTTGTGATATAGAAGGTTCACCTTACACCACTCATTGCCTATTTCTCTCCAGTGACTGCAAAAAGAACCAGGATGACTTCTTCAGATGTAGAGATGTGCATTGTAAGTATTTCTGTTCAGTCACAGGCTTTCCACCTTCCAATGAAATGGAAATGACTGGATTAAGTTTATTGAAAGCAGACTGTCTTCTGCTGGTCATCTCTGTTACTGTACCAGGACTGTTCCACCAACCCCTTCTTCTCACACTGAGAACTGGTGTGGTTTTATTGATTCTCTTTTTTTATAAGAATGCCATTTAAAGTAACTCTCAGTTTGCTTGCAAACGAGTTTACTTCTTTCTGTATTGGTACCTTCTATCAGATTGTATTCCCCTTAGGGAACAGAAATATCCTTCACATTTCTTTTCCAATGTACTGTGCTAAACACACTTTTTCCTTTCCATTACTCATTCAAGGTCAGGTCTAGATCCAGAGGTCTGTTTTCAACATCATATTTTGTATGGTGCTTCTCAGATTACGCTCTGTGGGAGTGAGAGTGGGTGGAATGTGAACAATTCACAGAGTATTTAAAGAACAGGTTGCACCTTTCTTGCTTGTTGTTACAGCCAAGTTTCTAGAAATGTCTCCATTTCCAGCCTAAAGACCAGAAATTGCTTCCTTTGGAAATGTTTGAAAATATGGATTACTTTGGTACTTAACTCTCTACTGCAAGTGTTTTCCTGCTAAAATATCACAGGCTTTCCATGAATGCATACAAGCTAATGAACTCCAAGCTTGCTCAAGTGCAGGAGCTGTATTATCATGATTGCTTGATGATTTTACATCTGCAGGCTAAAAGCTATGTAATTTAGTGTTCACAGGAGATAAATAGCTATGGACCTGTGTCTGATTGCGCTGTCAGCCACTACGGCACGCATATTTTTGGGTGTAAAGATATGACATGCAAGGCCAGGCATCACTTCTTTCCTTTTTGCAAGCTCTCTATGAGTAGATCCAAGAATGACCAGCTAAACCTCATTAATACCAAGTTCTTTACAGTGCTTTGGTGTTTAGGTATAATACTCTGGTGTTCAAATCCCCGTCAGAAAAAATACAAATCCTCACATTAAAAGACTGAAAAGGATCTTTATCTGGACAAAAAATTCATCCCAAATTTGACTTGATTTCTTTGTTAGATGAGTTACACCATTTTCTCTTGTCCTGCAAACTTCTGCATGTAGTTCTACATTTCCTAATTTTCCCACTTCTTACTATTCATCCTTGTACAGAGAATTAGAAGGCCAACCTTGTGGCACAGTAGTAGCTCCATCTACCATGTGCCTGTTTTCTAAAAGAGGACTTTGGTGGTGGTTTTTGCTGGCTAGGGGAAATTCACATACCACCTTTATGTAAGAAGCATTTGCTTTTTAAGCCTAGCAAACTCATTGAAAATCCTGCCCTCCTGAGTTAAAGAGGAGGATAAGAAAGAGGCAACAGGCAGCAAAATCATTGCTAAAGGGCACAATTGTTGTTAGGGTGGCAGTCTTGAGGTACGATAGGAACTGCCCTTAGACATGTAGTTATACACAGAAGTAAGCTCAGAAGTGCTGGGCACAATCATTGAAAAACAATGTAATTTAATCAACTATCCCTTTTCTGTCATTTTCTGACCCAGAGAGGTGAGCACCATCTCTGCTAGCACCAGCCCTGCAGTGCTCCTGGCACCAGCACTGGGATGCTGAAAAGGGACCTGGATCCCTTTGCAGAGGCACAGAACCATGGACATTTCCCAGTCCACACGGATAGGGTAGGAACGATCAGATCCAAAGGGAGTGAGAAGTAACAAGCTGAAGTTTCAAAGAGCAGAAAGCTTTTAAGACTCTCCTGGCCTCCAGGGCAGCTGCCTGCGGTGCTGCCTCCAGCCTGCCTCCCTGCTCTGCAGGGCTGAGCGCGCTGGCCCTGATGGGACCCCCAAATCATGGCCCTTCTGGAGAGGAGCACTGCACACTGTCCTGCACTGATTTGGCATTCATTTACCCCAATTCTCCTGCTGGCAGGGTCACATCACACTACGCTGTTTCTGTGTAGGTAGGACAAAGTACTGCTCAATATTGCGTATTCTTATAAAGTCTGTTGCACAAAAGAGGGAAAAGATAGAAACTGCAGTGCAGCTCAGCAACACAGATATCCTACAGTGCCTTTACTGGGACTGAGAGAAATCCTGCAAGGTAGGCACTGATTTCCAGTCCCCCTTTCCCATCCTGACATTTCCAGTTTAACCAGAATAGTCATGAAATTATTATGAAAGGCAAAGAGATTCCTGTAAGAATTGATCTATATTTACATGAAATTCTATTGTGAAAAAGGAGTTTTTTCAGATTAGAAATCAGCTGCCCTCACAGTGAAACAAAATAATTTATTATTTAACCCTGGGTTGGGAGAGGGTGAGAAAGGAGAAAATTATTATTTAGCTCTAAGCTAAGAAAAATATTTACTAATCTTACACTTTACTCCTCTGCTACCTCTTCTCCCATTTGCCTAGCTTTTCTGGCTAGATGTTAACATCTGTTTAGATGTTAGGTTTTCACTGTTTTTTTTCTTCCTGTCCTGCAATGTCATTAACAAGAACTTCATTGGGAACTCCCACTTAATAGACTATATAGATGGATATATTACGTATACACTCTATACATTAATATATTATATACACACTATATACAATAATGATTGAGTGGCCTTCAGGTTTTCTAAAAATGCCACCTTTCACATTGTTATTGGCTGCAGTATCTTTTGCATGAAACGTTATGACTCTGTTTTGCACCATTTATTCAGTCCTGGGAAGGGAGAAGGAAGGGAAGAGAAATGGGCACTTCACGGCTTTTTAGGCAGAGCCTCTAATTACCAATAATGCAAGACACCATAACTTTTGAGAAGGCCACTCTAAGGACATGGGAAGATCTTCTCGGCGGTATTTGCGGGTGGCTGCGTAGATGTCTGACTGCTCTTTTCTGCTCCACTCTCAGGCAGATATCTTTCAGACCCTCTGCTAATCAATACTAATCACGTATGCCATCTGCCAGACACGCAGATTACACAGCAGGACCGGCACTTTCAGCAGGGCTGGCTGAAGTGACACGCGTAACTCCTGCCTCTGGAAATCAGGCTGCTCGACACCCAAAGCTTCCTCCGAGCACGGTGAAACCCCGTGACTCAGGAACTCACTGCAGTAGCTGGCGCACGGTGTTTTAGGCTCCCCACCAGCATCACGGGAGTGACCCGGCTTCCCAGAAGGTTTCCACGCATTTACAGCTCAGGTGTCCTGTAATATGTGGTGCTTCAAATCTGTGCAGTGCTCAGATAAGCCACCAACAGAAATATAAACAGGTATCATGGCAGTTCTGTGACAGTTCTCTGTTTCCATAGGTAAGGTGCAGAAAAGCTGCCTGCAAACAGTACGTAGGAAGCTCCTAAATCTACAATCTGATCTAAGAATCAGCTGGATGATGTCCCTTCTTAAAGAATAGCTTACATCTTAAAAAAAAAAAAAATCATTTTTTGATATATTTGAGAGCAGAATTCAAAGACTAAATTTATCTAAAGTCCTTTCAACCTTCAGATTTTCATTTTTACTAATTTTATGAGACATTTATATTCCTGCACATTCTGCAGAGAGATAAGTATTTTTTTATTACATACTGTAGTTTACGGGATCGTTGTTCAAACACACCAGTGTTTCCATAAGTGTGAGAGTCCAGAATTTCTTGTTTAAAGGTTTAATAACTTCATTTACTATAATACTCAAGTTTTACAGTGCACATTATAGGCAACTTTGAAGCGCTGCATAAAATATTTATACCATGCCTAGATGTGGCAGTTACATTTGTGATTAGAGTTTTATTCCTGTTAATTATAAATCAAACATGCAGGGGTGATTGTTTCCTTTTTCCCTTGGCAAGAATATTTGCAATAAAACTGTCTTTGCTCAGAGTCTGTCTGACAGCTCACCAATAGCATCAAGCTTCAAATCACAAAGAAAATTCCCATATAAAATCCACAAGTTTTTATTCCATGGTAGTTTTCAAGGTCCCTCAGTCTCCTTCAGACATACCACTTGATTTTGGCTTTGCATAAATTGTAGACCCCCATCTGAATGGTGTTCATGATGGTTAATGGCATCATAACTCTTTATCGTACTCTTCTGGGTGGCCAGGTTTTCCTGCTATAGGCTATCTGCAATCAGCAATACTGTCCGTGTTCTTTCCATAGTACACCAACACATGTAGCGAACATTTCAGTACTTGGGTGAAGGCTACAACTGCGTTCCACTGAAAACTAACCTACTTGCTTTGCTAAATAAAGTAGGAGTTGCAAAACCCTCAACTTGAACATGAATCTTGACTTTCATTCTGCCAACCCTGGCAGCTCAAAACCAGCCGTTCCATCTCTTTCTGTAAGTATCTGAAGGCCGTTTAGCCCTATTAACACAAATAAGTAATTTTCTGCTGTTGTCCTACAAGTTAAGAGTTGTAAACTCATGTAACTTTACAGTCTGTTCTCCATTTATGAGTATCACTGATTCAGCCTAACAGAAATGCAAAGTGCTCTATAAATTATAGAGAATGACATCTGTGGTAATGCTAGTATACTTGTTGTAAGTCAACTGTACTCTTCTGTACTGTCTTCGGTCCTACTTCTCCTTGCTCAAACCGTACACTGGCTCTACATCTTCACACTTGTACAGCTGCACACGAAATTGTTTAGTCAGATTTGATTTTTTTAATAAACGTGTACAAATGGACCATCATATGCTCACTGGTGCTGAATAGCAAATACATAATTAATATCATGGTGCTAAAAGTCTTCACAGTACATGCATGTAAGAGTGGATGTCGTTATAGCTGTTTTATACAGCATTGAAACTTCAGCTGAATCCCTCATCTCTTAGAAACCAACTTAAAATTTTGTTCTTTGTGAGGTCAAATGTCCTACTATTATAGGACATAATTCTATTAGAAAAATAAACTCTTAAGATGAACTTGTATAGAATCATAGAATCATTTAGGTTGAAAAAGACTCTGAAGATCACTGAGACCAACCAAATGAGAGTTCCACTTCAGCTTAATGAGAGTTACCCTTTAGTGATAGTAGTTTTTTCCTAATTGGAATCTCATTTAATAGTCACTCATTTAATTACTGGATGTATCTCACCTCTTTCTCGTTTTTCAGAAACAAATTCTGCAAAAACACTGATTTAAAATCATTCATCAGCACTTCATTATAGGTATTTGTTACTTCAAAATCAAGATACCAGTTGCTTTGATTGGAAATAGGAGCTTCTGTGCCTTAATAAGTTTCTTTACCTTGACTGGATAAACTAAACTCCTAGTACCATGTGTCATAAACAGATATTAAATAGAATGCTCATTAGCACCTAAGTGAGACCTTGATGGATTTTGTTCCCCAAATACTATTTCAGCATTACTGTAAGCAAGAGAAAGGGCAGCAAATAAGTGCCTGATACAAGGAAACACCTTTCTGTGTTCAAATATATTAAAAAAGATGAAATTCCATTTTTTATCCTTTCATATCTAGAGAAAAAAACCCTGCCCAGCAGACATCACCATGTTTTAAAAAATTTGCCAAGTAGCCATTAATATGAGAATGATTTGGGCAATCCAAAGAGTAGTCACTACTGAAACCACCTCATGACGTCACCACAGTCTTCCCTCCCTAATAGCAGTTATAGGCTGGAATTTTTTCAGTCTTAAATAACTGTGCAAATGGGAACACCAGGCTCATTGCAAGTCTTTCACCAAAATTCTCTAATGCAAATCAGTGATCAAGGCTGTGCTGCTCTTCAGCTTGTTTTAAGAATCGGTTTTAGTCAGTCTCTGAAATAACATGTATTGACATAATTCATTGAAACAACTTTGTTCTTCTCAGTTTCTGAAATAACGAGTCAGCAGTGGATTGTAGATTTATGAGCATATAGCTGTACGGTAGGTATGGCTGCATAAGAGTAAAGAAAGATATGCATTCCTTCAGGAAAAAAAGCAATCTGTATTGAAAGAAAGGAAAGAATAAGTAACCATCAATCAAAATGGGTATCCCACAGGGACCTACCTCCACAAAATCTGCTTTCAAAGCATGACGTGTGATAACTTTTGGTGATCAATAAAGACAATAAAATGCAGCATTAACACTGCCTTTTCAGTCCCTAAGCCCAAGTTCAAAATGAAAGCTTTACTTTTATGGAGAAATCTAGGTGTCACTTCCTGATTTGCTAAGTCAATATTTTACAGACAAAACTTTACTCAGGAAAAACAAAAGAGAATAATGCAAAACGCATGCTTGAAAGGTCATTTTGAAGTGTTAAACCAAGGTAACTTGCAGGTGAGGCAACCCCAGCTACCTGTACAAAGAACAGACCTAACGTAATCTTTCTGGTGAAATCAGAATGGAAAGTTTTGTACCTGGCACGTAAAGAGACTGAATTTTCTGCTCTCCTGCAAGCATCCCCCCGTTGTTGACAGTGTTGATTACACCAGCTAAGATGGGGGGGAGGTCACAGCCCCCAAGTGGAGAAGCATTTGCCGGCCATGGGGCTCTGGGAAGCAGCGAACATGCAATCATAGAATCATAGAATAGTTTGGGCTGGAAGGAACCTTTAAAGGTCATCTAGTCCAACCTCCCCAGCAATGAGCTGGGGACAATGAGGGACATCTTCAACTAGGCCAGGTTGCTCAGAGCCTCGTCCAACCTGATCTTGAATGTTTCCAGGGATGGGGCATCTACCACCTCTTTGGGCAACTTGTTCTGGTGTTTCACCACCCTCATTGTAAAAAATGTCTTCCTTCTATCTAGTCTGGTTGTGCCCTTCCTCCCTCCAGGCAGTGCAGGGAGCTGCGCCACCCTGGGAGCCCTGGAGGGCCCCAGGGTACAACCCACGCTTGCTGTTGCCCCATGGTGATGGGTTTCGTTAGGGCTCCCAACCCATACAGGCTGGGGACAGCCCTGTAAGCCTTCCCCAGGATTTTGCCCTTCTACCTCCTGCCCCTGCCTATGCTGAGCAGTGCCTTGGCTGAGGAAAGCAACTCAACAATGTGGATTTTAACGGGGGATAGGGGTATGGAAGTGTTTTAGAATGAAAAAAAGTTAGCGTCACCCAGGAGGTATTTCCTCACTGTTGTGCTGTTGCTTGGCATGGGCAGAGCTCACCTTCAGTAGGTATAAAAGTGGTGTCCCCACTGAGGTCAGAGTTATGCCAGTTCAAACCATCTGAAAATCTGATTCGGTCTTTCAAAGCTGCCACCACAATTTATATTAAAAGGAATTAATCAAGAAAGTGGTCTCTGTCTGGGGGACCAGAAAAGATCAGGAAAACCAAATTCATTACAGTTCAAAAGGATTCTTTACAGTGTGGAATTGTCTTTGCATTTATTTCAGCTGGGAGCTGTTGCTACGCTGTGAAAGGTCAGGATAACAACAACAGCACGGGATTTTACCCTCTGTTCATGTTTCCAGCTACTGCCTTTCCCTATCCGCCGCATTCATAATGCCGAGAAAGGGTCAACCAGTTCTTACACAGCTGAGGGAAGAGTGCTGGCCACAGAATATAAGCCATTTTGCATGGTGGTTGCATGTTATTCTGGGGATTAAATGCTTGAAGAGAAACTTGTACCCCAGGTGTTTCTGGGTGGGTAGAAAAATGACAACCGCAATTGTACTGAGTTCCCAGTGCATGTCATTCTGAGAAAACAGGCGTGCATATCATGACAGCTGCAGCACTAGAAAGCAAGGATATCTTACAGTCAGGGAGACAAATTGATCTTCTACTTTCCCTTGCAGAGAAGAAAGTCAGTTCTTAGGACAATTAATTCACCGATTTTTGAAAAATAGCTATATTATAGAAGAGAACAAAAAAAGTCTCTTCAATGATTAAGTAATTAACATTTAAAGTATTGAGGCAAACAATAGAAGAATGGATTTCTGAGTCAGTTTTGATCACAATTATTCGAGTGACAGCAGGGGAAGAGGAGGAGTATACTGAGCATTCAGGCTTCGCTGTGATCTGAGCGTGACTGCTCTCGGCCCTGCCTAACATGTGGCAAAAACCACAGCTCTGACAAACCCCTCCACACTAATGGCAAGTAGGATTTCCCTTTAATCAAAAGTTCATACATTTAAGTTTCTTCTGTTAGGAAGGCGAGTTGCACAATCAAAAAATTGTCTGCTGTCCAGAAAAGAGCAAGTTCCCTAAAGGAGACTGATGTTAGTGAGGAGAAGACTATGACCAGCATGAATCCGAGCTATGCCAGTGCTCTGGCCTCATCCTGGACCTGCCTGGGTGCCAGCAGCAGGGTGGCTCTGCAGCAGAGCAGCCATCGTCTGAAGTTGCCCCTGGACAGGAGGACAAAGTGGACTCCAAGCCGAGAAGGATCTGATCCCAGTCTGTTCTGCTAAGACTTGAAAAAAGACCAACAGAGAACAATGACCGCCGGAATAACCCCAAACTAAACCAATCCAAATCTCTTGACCTTTTAAGTGTTGGGTTAAGGGTAAGGGGAAGAAAGAACCTCCTGGTACTTACCCTCTACCAATTTACTTGCCAGTGATTCCTAAATTTATCACAAGTGCAAAGTGCTGGACCAAATCCCCTTCATGGGGACACTTTGCTTTCCCCAGTTTTGGCTGCCAACCAAGTTTTGGCTAAGCTATTTCTTCTAACTCCCTTTCACAGGGCTAAAGCCCTAGCAACAGCCATTAGAGCAATGTGTGCTCAGCACTTGAGAAAAGGAGGACACATGTGAGCTCTTCAATTCATATTTAGAAACCTCACTTCAGTCTCCAAAATACTCTTTTTATCCTACCCAGCGAGCCTGACCTCCTGCCACACTGGTCAGCACATCGTGTCCTTTCCTCCAGCACGGCAGTTCTTTGTTTTACGTAAAACAAGCATCCGCAGTGCCAATGCTCTGCAGCACCACGGGGACTGTACAGTGAGAGCTGCTCCTCTCTGCAATCCGCCCCCCCCATCCCCCCTGCACCTCTTTGAGTCTGCATTTCAGGCCCACTGAAAAGCAGGGTACAAAGTAAAACAAGACAGCACGTAGAGGCTGATGTAATTTGTATGACTGTAAACACAGGAGCCTGTTTTTTCACACATTGTACAGAACAAATCATTGAAAGGCAATGAAAACAAACACCTCCAAATAACATTTTTGTTTTGTATGAAAGCATCTCCGTGGCACCTATTTTGATAAATGAAACCTGTAGCAATATTTTTTTTTTAAAGAAAGACCATTTCAGGTTAATGTGGTTTTGCCTCCAAACTGAGGAAAAGGAGACAGAAACCTCCTTCTGCTTTTCACCAGCACAGTATTCAGTGCTTCTTTGTAAATCAAAATTACTTGCCCCATGATTTTGCCATTTCCATTGTTAGACCTCAGAGGAAAGGACGCGCTGGCTCGCTCTGTAGCACCTTGTTTTCCTACAGCATTGATCAATCAGACAGCAGTGATGAAGAGTGGCCAAAGGATGAGCCAGAATACCTGTCCTCATCTGGGTCCATTGTTTGGCCATGACATTCTCATAAAAGCATTGGCCTGCTTTAGTCCATGTTGTACCTTTATGGCCTTCTGGGTTTTGCCTCTGCTGCCCCCGTCGGCTCCTCAGGCTTTGGAAAGAGGAGGGAATCTTATTCACAGTTGGTTAAGTTATCCAACTAAATGCCAAGTTAGTGCTTGTTCACCTCACTGAAACCATCCAGCCAATACAGTTCCTCAGGTCAGCCTATACAAAACACAGGCTCTGAGAGGGCATGAAAAGACTGGCAGTCTAAGGAAGCAACAACCCTCGGATTTCTGACGCCTGGCGCCCTGTGACACAGAGGAATTATAACCAGTCTGAGAAGGGACTTTATTAGAAAGTTAATAGCTTATTTCTACTTGCCCTTGTAAAGAAGGGAAAGCACTCTTCAACTTCTGTTTCCCCTCTGGAAATTTACCCCAGTAAGAACATCCAGGCAACTAGTTTCCTTGATGCTTACCATGAGCTTCCCTTTTGTGGCACAATTTCTTCTTAACAGTGTAAGTTATTGACACCATGGAAATGGTAACATACTGGTTTCAGACCTCCTCCAGTTCTATTAGTTTTTTAATGAAGAGTGCAGGATACAAAAAGTGTATCTCAACGCTAGAATTTGAAAGTCCTGATCTGGTCTGTTTAAAGTTAATTGAAAAAATTCCAGAGACTGAGGAGGAACTGGCTGGGCTATTTAATCCTCTACTGTCACTGTCTAGAGGCAAGAATTGCTGTCCATCATGTGTTACCAGAATATAAATTGCACAGCTGGCAAAGTAAATGAAATCTCAAAATATGTGAGTTGCAAAAAGATGCCACGAGAAAACTTAAGAAAATCTATTAAGTGCAGAAATCTCAAAATATAAAACTCTCCTCCACCTAATGAAAAAAAAGGTATCAGTTCTTTCCTCCCTTCTATACCATGTGGCTTTAATAAACTTCAGGAAGCTGGTGGGGAGGGGGAAATATTCACATGCTCATATATGCACACACAGCTTCAAGCTTATCTTTCTGTAAAATAATGAATTACTTTGAATCCATCCCCTACAGCATGACCCAGCTACCCAGTAACGGTTCTGAGTAGGACGAGTGAATGGATTTCCAGTATTTGACTGCTTCTTATTCATATTTTGGGCACAAAATGCCTTCAGAAATCTATTTTACTTTGTATTGTGTTCTCTGTTCAGAATGAACAATTCATTCAGCACCAAATTATTACCTGAGCAAATAAGAGTCACAAAAACCACTGAATAAATCAGTGCAGGCGTGTAAAGCAAAAAAACCCGATCAACATATTTTGAATGTTAAGTCCCTTATATGAATCTGGAACACAAAGGCATTCATTATGTTGTTTCAGAAGCACAAGTAGAACCGTGCCTTTTCGGGTTACTAATTCTGAAAAAAAAAGAAAAAAAAAGGAAAAAAAAGAAAAAGCAAATACATTAGCTCATATATATGCTCTATTTGTACGATTACAGTGTTAGCTCTTAATCTATGGATTTTCCAGTTATATTTTAAGAACAAAAATGAAGTTTCAAGCATCTGGCGGTTAACTATGGAAATCTTCCCAAAATTAAACACTAATGTTAAGATATATACATCTCATCTGTGTAATTGTGTGCAGCGCACCAGATGATTTAGAAGTGCTACTTTCACGATATGTCCCTTCGAACAGTATGCCTTAGATATTAATGGGTAGCACTACTTTGCTTAAGAACTCGAATTCCCTCAAGAACATCAAAAGCATCACCTTTGTTGCAAAGATCACAGCAGACCATTAACATCATTTTCTCATTCCTTGCTAGCTGAAGTAAAGTAACTGGTGTTGTACAATTATTTTATTTTTGCCCCCATTTAATTCTATATTTTTTCCAAAATTTCAATCAGATTTGGATTACTTGCATTTAAGATGCTAATAAAAGCTTATAGACTAGAAGAAATCGACAGTGAAGTCTCATGTCAGGCATGCAAACTAAACAGACTACAGCCCATCCCAGGCTAAGTGACAGTATATGGGTTGTATCACTATCCCATCTTCACTTATACAGAAAAATGGAAAGATATAAGCCTGGAAGCATAAAACTTGACTCTGAGAATTGCACATGAGTATATCCTTTAATACTGATTTTGGTCAAAAGTTATACACCATGCAGAGCAACTCACCAAATCCTGAGCTGTAAGTAGAGTCCTGGGAGTTTTCTCTATAAAGCCACTTCATCCCACTGCTTTTCCCAGCAGGAGCTGAGCAGAAGCAAGAGAAGACAGGTCACCTCAGGGCTGCTGTTCTCCCTTTTGTATGACAAACACCTGAAGGCCCCCGGTGACATTCCTGACAGGGGCAGCACTTAAGCCACCAGTCGTGTCACTCCCTTAAGGGAGCTCAAAAGATCAAGAGGGTCTAAGAGTTGGAGGGCAGAAGGGAGGAAAAGGTTTTCAGGAGGGGAAGAACCTGGCGGGGTGGGGAGGAGGGCAAGGGAGCAGCTGCTGAAACACTCCTGTACGATGCTGGTTTGGAGGATACTCATGGACCAGGGAGGGATGCACATGGCACACATGGTTAACATGCTTGTATTTCCTTTTCTTTAAAGCCAGAATTTAGGCAATTGCTGAGTGTCTTTCAGGTTCACAGTATATTTTCTTTAGTTTCTGTTTTTCCCCTGAGACTATAAACAGCTCATAGAAGTTTTAAACTGAGTCAAGCAGGATTTAGATGTACAGAACGTATCAAATTACCCAGAGTAAAAAAACTTACACTTTAGCCGGAGGATACAAATGTCATAAAAATATGTCTGTATGTGTGTGCTTGTGGTACATGTGTGCATATCTATATGTATGTACACATGCACCACTATATTCATTCTATAAGCCCTTCAGTGAGTCTGGGAGGTTAACAACATTTTGAACACATCACAAAAAGCAGTCCAGGAGTTGTGGACATCATTTGCCCATCCCACTTAATATACACTCAGTGATACTTTCTGTGTTTATCAACATAAAGCAGTAGCATGTGAGAATAAAAAAAAGAAAAAAGTGAGATTAAAGTAAAAAAAGAAAATGAACATAAGCCACTGCATGATTAGTTTCTGGAAGAAAGAGAGGAAAGCACTGCAGATAGTTCTTGCCCTCATGAGGGTTTCTTCAATGTCCTCGAACTGGTAGGGGACCAGCCTTGTCACAGCACAGTGCAGCACGTTCCATCCCCAGACAGAACCCACCCAAAAAAATGTGCTGCTTTGGAAGGTCCAGGCCTCATTGCACTGCTTTGGTGCAGGAGGCCAGCATTGCTGGTCAAGAGACATGGTGGTTCCAGGTTTATGGAAGAAGTACTGTTTAGGTGGATAGTTTAAACTCTGGAGTAAGGTCCTGAGGAACCTACCACATGAAACAGGGGTGAATATAATCAAAACACTTGCCTTGTTTCCCCATGGATTTGATTTTAGTGTTTGCAGCCTCTACTTTTGCATGCCAAGTTCCTTATTATCCTAAGGAATTCCTGTACGTAACCGACCCATCTCAAGACATTGCTTTGTGTCAGCTGTCTGATCTCACACCTTCAGAAATGAAGTGCCTACACCAAGAAAGTTCACTGTGTAGATTTTACATGAAATAGATCATGTTTAACATCCTGGGGTCATCATGGCAGGTGATCTGATATCTGTGTACAAGCACTGTAGGACTGTGGAGGAGAAAGTCAACACCCAATGTGCTGACGGTGGGTCCTCCATCACACTAGCTCAGAGTGCGGCAACATGAGGGTGATGGCAACAAAGTCAACTTAAACTTACAAGTTCTTGCTATTGCCCTTATCTGTGGCCACCTGCTTCTGCCCAAATTCTGCAGTTTGTTGTCGTTTTGGTTGTCTGATTAAGGTCCAGCTCCTCAAACGCTCGCTTAACGCAATGGATAAAGCAGGACTTTATAGAAGTGGGAAAGAAATGAGTATTTGCAGATGATGAGGAGGTAATCTTTGACATAAAAGGCAATATACATATGTAACTAAATCCTCTCAGTTACCACAGAAAACACATGTTAACATGTCAATTATTAGCTAAAGAAATGCAACACTTGCGCTGAAATGTTCCCTCCTCACACCATGCTTTAAAAATAAACATAACTGCACACAATAAAAAGTGTTCCAAGTCATACACAGATTCCTCATTCCTAGAAACATGCAAAATTTGACAATCAAGAATGGCCAAGGAGTCTGAAGGTCTTAAATCCTCTTACATATTCACAAGAGACACTTTTTCTAAGTTGCTGGGTGAGCTGGAAACTGTGCTTGGGTTTTCTGCTTGCCGTTTCCTCTCGCTATGCCAAGGGGTGAGGTGGGCACTCCTCTCAGGAGCTTTTCTGCCTGGGGTTTCTCAGGTCCCCTCTTACACTACAAATTCCCATCAGTATTCACCGTGGGAGGGCTGCTTCTTCCCGGCCTTCTCTGCTCCACATCTGCCTTAAAAAACCCTGTGGTGGAAAAGGCAAAGGGATTCACAAAGCGAGTGAGTGTGGAGGGTTTGGTGGGGGCAGCTGGGGCGCGTGGGGATTTCACCCAGTCAGTAGCTGTTCCCTCACGGCTCTAACTCCTTTTGGGGGGTGTTATAAAGCAGACCTCACATCTGCTGCTTAGTCTTGTGAGAAAGCCATAATGCGGTTGTGTTGGATTTTAAAACCCTGGTTGTTTTCATAGAATTTATGTAATCTCAACAAATACATCCACTAATGGTGTTGTACCATTATTTCATACCATAATACAAAGCACGGCAAATGAACAATTTTATTAGGCAATACATCCTTTACTCCTGAATTACCTAAAACAAAATTCAAGGAGACTCTGGAATGTTGAATCTTAATGAGATGATAAAAAATATTCAGGCTGTATTAGCCATTCCAATATTATAGCAATGAAAGCCTAACAACCACCACTAACTTTAATATAATGGGTCATTTAATATGCAGCCAAAATGCCTGCAGATGACTACTTTTTAAAGAGTGCACATTTGTAGTGGACCCTTGATGAACATTTTAACAGGACGTCGGTGCCACTCAAAAGAAACCAAAAGAATAACTCCACACCATGTTTTCTACAAGTCTGTATTTATTACAGAAAGCTTTCCACATTTAAATATACTAACAGCCCCTTTAAAGTACTGTCAACTCCACTGAAATCATAGCGGGATCCTTTCTTACAAACCTTTGCTGATGAGGTAGAACAGCATCGGAGCTGACCATCATCAGCCTGTTCAAAGTCATACACAGATTCCTCATTCCTAGAAACATGCAAAATTTGACAATCAAGTATGGTCAAGGAGTCTGAAGGTCTTAAATGCTCTTACATATTCACAAGAGACACTTTTTCTAAGTTGCTGGGTGAGCTGGAAGCCATGCTTGGGTTTTCTGCTTGCAATTTCCTGCTTGCCCCTCTGACCGGCATCAGCCTGGTTCTGTGGGACACTTGACCATGTGCTGAAGTTAACAGATAGCTGGACTCAAAGTAAGTATTTACGTGTGTGCAGCAGTGGCTTTATGTAAATACCTGGGGCTAGGACCAGTCATGTAACTGTGCCTGGCACAAAGGAAATTTTACAGTCCTCTTGAAGCAGCCACCCATTTACAAACTGCCTCCGGACAGTACAATCTTGAAGACCAGCACTTCGGCTCTGCAGGTGCCTCCAGGAGGTGGAGAAAATGTAGTGGTTTAAGTCTTCTTTTTCTATCCCTCCATGGTCTGAAACAATGGACTTTCAAAGCCAGGTTGGATGGGGCTTTGAGCAACCTGGTCTAGTGGAACGTGTCCCTGGCCATGGCAGGGGGGTTAGAACTAAATGATCTTTAAGGTTCCTTCCAACCCAAACCATTCTATGATTCTGAACTGTCAAATATTTTTCTGCAGAGAAAAGCTTTTGGGATCCAGCACTGTTGTGGTCCTCGCAGAGGTATATTATGGGGTGGAGGAGGAGGAGGAGAAAAAGTTTCGGTATTTGGAGGAGAAAACCTGCATCTAGTCCTCTGCAGCTGCACCTGCTCACAAAACTACATTGCGTGGCAGCAAGATAAAATCATGGACTGGGGTGCTGAGAGTAAAGATGGTAGTGGAAAAGATAAAAGTGTGATATTATAAGGAAATTGCTCTAAATGGCATGACTCTGAAATCTGCTGCGTTTGGAGAATGTCTTCTCATAGCATGGCCACACTTGTGCGTAGGAGCTGGTGTCTGCCTTTTCAAAGCTCCACAACTAGGAGCAAGGCGAGGAGGCCTGGGCTTGGTGATTGGGCATAGGTTTAAAAATCTGGGGAGAGAGTCAGTAAAACAAGCTGGAGTAGACAGGCTCCACTCAGGCTGCAGTAAACCTTTTGTACTCTTAAATCCTATGTAAAATATTATTCTTTAAGGGACCTAAACACTGCAGCAGCCTCTGTCATGCTTTGGCATGCTCACGTGTTAACAACGACAACTTACACTATTCCGCTCAACCACCCTTTTCACTGAAGTGCTGTGTAATATATTAAAAATTGTACAAAGCCTGTATCACTGTGAAGGTGGAGGAAGAGCGGATCCTTCGGTAAATGGTAAGTGTCCCAAAGAAACTCTTTTTAGTGTCTCAAGGCAGGAAAGTTTACGAGCAGGTACAGTAAAAGCTGGCAGAAGGCACTTTATTTCATGTTTCCATCTGCCAGTTGTATTTCGTGAAATGGAAGATTGTCCTTTCACCCAATAAATTCACCTTTTTTACTGCAGAAATTTCACATTAAATACTAATAACATTGTTTCAGGGGATCAACTAAAGGACATAACAGGCAATTAAACAGCTCCAATTATATCATAATTTTCTGTGTCGACTTATTTCAACAGATTACTGAATTTCTATTGAAATTGTATTCCAAAGGGGCTTAGCAATGTTTTAAGCATATGTTCCAGGGCTACAGTCCCAGCACTGAATACTAATAACACAGTTTGAGATGTGTGCTCTCATGTGTCACAGATATCATAGTTTCAGTTCATTTTCCATGAATTATTGAAATGAAGAATTATTTCCTGCTTTCTTTTTTGAATCAACACTTACTACCAGCAGTGCTGGAAGGAGTAAAATCCAGGAAATGTGCTGCAGTAGATAAGAATTGAAAGCAGCGTGTTGGGGATGTTACCTGCATTTACATATTTGTATTTTATTAAGTAATTGAAAGAACCTGTCCAAGTTGTATAACACATGCATCATAAATAAATACGAACCAGATAACTGGAAGCAAAGGCGTACATAGTAGCAACAATTCATACCATCCGTACAGCAATTGCCTGGGCAATTCTGCACTTTGTCTTGCAAGATTCTCACTGCCCAACTCTCTTATGGATTGTTCCAGTTCTCTGGGAAATGGATATATGAGGTCCCTTTAGGGTCAAGAATTAAAACCAAGAGGTACGAGAGCATACACACATTCAAAGGTTAAATTTAATCTTAGGAATCTGATTTGTATACTGCATGGATTTCTGAAAAGCGGGAATATGAGGAAAAACTGGTGAATAATGCCTGTTCAATAGCCAGTGTAAATTAGATCGTACGCAGGTCTAGAAGCATTATGTAGCTATTTTAAGGTGTTCACAGTTTTAAATCACCTGTCCGCGATTTGAAAAGGGAGCCCAAAGCTAAGTGTCTAACACAATATGTAGCCATGTAAATTTGTGCCTTTTCTAGCTTAAGGCACGTTGAAGAATACGGATATATCTATGTAGACTGTATATATAGATATGCAGAATAGAAAGAGTTTGGAACAAAACCTTCCACTTTGCATGCTGCTCTTCTAGAGGACAGCATGGAAGATGCCAAGAGGGAACAGTTCTTAATTAAGTTGTCCAATACCTGCTTGGGACTCCTGTCCAACGTGATGAGCGCAGCATGGGAGTTTGGATGGAACTGGATTTATATCAGTCTGGAGTACTCCACAGTTCTCTCCAATATACACCACAGCTTCTGAGCTCTCCATACTGTTAATGCTTAGGCACAGTAAATTAAAATATGTTTTCAATTTAGAAAAAAAAAGTAATTTTTCCTTTAAAACAGATCTAATGCAAATTAATTTTGATATTACACCTGTAAACACCCTGAGCTGTCTATAATATACACATACTTAGAGAAAAATTATATTCAAGATGGCCAAATCCGCAGCCAAAATTTCAAAGGACATCAAACCAGTGAAGAGCCAAGCGATCCACTTAGAACCTGAAACCAAAGCATGTTAAGGCGATACAGTGTTTTTCAGCAACAGCTTATCTTTTGCCACTCTTGACCAACAATTGTCTGTATTTCAGTTATTTAGTTTAGGCCAGTGCTATAGCTACATCATACAACATCCAGAAAGCAAGGACAAAGAAAATTTGCTTTCATCTCCCAATCTATCACTGAAAACAAGATATTGGAAGATGAGATACACTGCCTTGAAAAACCTGAAAAACATGGCAAAAGAGAATAAAAGATTCAATTCACTAAACAGCAGTAAAATTTATTTATTATGACTATACACATTTATTATGATTTATTTATAATGATTAAAAAAATCATTAACTGTAAAACATGGCCTGATATACAGAAAAATGGATTTATCCCATATATATTGTAGTTATGTTTAATTAAAAAATGACAGCGTGGTTTTCTCTATATCTAATTCCAATTACTATTAAAAAACTTGATATAAGTTAATGAATATAATCAATAACAATCGCAACTTTATCATGCCACATAAAAATTAAGCATATGAAAAGTGACTCTATAATTGGTTAACCATGCATAAGGTATTCTCCTTTTTAACAAAAGTTATACCATCTTTTAGTATATAAGCTGTACTTAATTCCAGATCAGCATATTTTAATGGATGTTCCCCCACAGGAATCAGTATCTTTTACAGAAATTAACCAGTAAATATAACTCCATAACAAAGTTATTTAGCATATCTATCATAAGTGGCTAATAACATATTTACTTGGATGCTGATATAAATTATCGTTAGAATGTGTGCTTTTAGCATTTGATTTAAATCATTATGCCCTGAACTGAAAGACAGAGACAACTATTTAGGTATAGTTTTAGGAATTTTACTTACATCCATACTTCTTTGCTAGCTTTATGGCCTTACTTTTAGTGTATCACAACTTTTAACTGTGCCACTCATTTTCAAATTATAAATAAGACTTTTTTTTTTTTTTTTTACAAGTATGGACAGCTAAGCATCCAAAATCACAATCTTACCCAGCTGAAGTTGGGTTTAACTTCAAGACCTAAACTTCAAGAAGTTTAATACTTGTTCCAGTCTGCAATTAAACTATGCATGTTGATAAAACAAATCCATTTCTTAACACTTTCTGGATGCAAGAAGTGTTTTTTCCAGACTAGTCCACATCAGGATAAGAAAACTCTCTCTCAGCCTTCCACAATTTTCAACGGGTTTTGTAGACGTGAAATGCAGAATCTGTGCTCGTTTCATTTTTCCTACAGCCAGTATTTTTGAAAGCAGGTCTGCTTTAGATGGTTTCTGTGTCTCAGTTTGTTTTCTTCTTTTTCTAAAAATACGATTCCTATTTTTCTCACCCCTCATTTACAAAATCTGACTCACCATCTTTGCACTCGCTCACAACACAGCATGACAAAGAACTGCCAGCAGGAAACAAGGATTAAGGGCTTGGCTTTTCTCAAGTTAGCTAAAAGTGAATATTTTGTTCTCTCACCCCAAAAAACCCCCAAGCATTTACTATATATTTTCCAAGGACACCAGAACATTCCATCAGGTATTTTAGACAGCTATAAATATCTTGTTCTTTCCAAAACTAGTGGATATTTCTTCTCCCAGAGCCGTTCTGGGCTCTCGGTTAACTCTATATTCAGATATTCTTCAAAGAACTCTTTTGATTCCCTTTTTCAAAACAGAATAACTTATTATAGAGTAAATGTTTGCAAAAGTTTCCATATTTAAGTGAAAACTGGGTTTGAGTACAAGAATCCACCCTAATACAACTCAGTGATTTGGGTCTCGGGATATTTTTTGAAAGTTTCTTTTATATTTGTATGAAGAAGCTGGGCCAAATTTATGGACCTTGGTGCTTAGAAAGGCAAAAATAAGTGTGACTAGTCGAGACAGAAAATGCCTTTCTCTGGAAGTCGAGAGAACACCAAAAGTTTGACTCATAGACCTCATAATAATGGGGTGCATAGAAGAAACTTCAATTAAACCTCACTCTCTGTAGCACAAGGGTGACACTACTGCTAGTATTCCACTGGCAAAGACAGTTGCTATATGCAGACGGGATAACTGGGCAAAGTCCATAGGACAGCAGTAAACCACAGGGGCTTTGCTGTAGGCTGGGTAGCGTCACATAATCTCACACAGTAAAACAGCTAAATGAAATCATTGCTCAGTCTCAATACGCTCCAGCACTTTGCTGTTTCTTTTCAACAAGAACAAATGAGGTCAGATTTTGGAAGATATAAAGCCAGTAATAAAAGAACAAATCTTGAAGATTTTCTCACTAAAGTCCCACTTACCTGAGAGCTTTCTGTGTAAAAATAGCTATTTATTAATATTCTACAGCAGGGAGTTTGGGGTATTTGCAATCTTTGCAAACAGAACTCATTTATTTTTCACAGAGTGAAGAGAAATCTAAAGAAATTCTCCAGTGACTCCACTGGGCTTGGCTGGGAATACAGAATTGACTTTACTGAGTATCTTTCTGGAATAGAACTAAATACGGCCTTTGAAATTAAACAGGTGTCAAAACATCCATTTCAGATAGCCTGTAAGTCTTTCCCTGCCAAGTCTAATAATTCTCTGGTTGCTTTTTTAAACAGCTTTTGTATGTAGATTCAAACTGTCTCCTGAGCATAAGGAGCAAGGTTCAATTTGTTTTATCTGGATATCTACTTCTCCATATCCCAAAGATTTGTACAACTCGAATCTGCATTACTTCTTGCAGGGATTCCCCACACTAGAATAGGAGAGAGGTGCTTTGGCAGAGTTTGTGGGACAAATGAGCACTTGAAGACATTGCACCAGTGCTATTAAGATCTTGACTTCTTAAGTGCTGAGTTTATGCAAAGTGATAACACTGCCACTTCATCGCTTAGCAGCATCTGCAAACTTAATGTTCCACAATGCCATAAATGATGATATCTGTTACCAAAAATAACATTCACACAACCAGCCATGCGAAGGAAACATTTCTACACTGCGCTTCTGGCAATCCAATCATGTTTTTGAATATTTCCCAACCCTGGAACCAAGTTTTGCTGCACAACCCTCCTTCTGTTTGGCATTACCAGCCTGTGTCATGCCAGAAGTCATTACTGATCTACTATGCTATTTGATTGCTGACATGTGGTGCTTCTGGGCAATCCCTTAAGTTGAGCTATTGCAGGCTACCAGTGTTCTCAGAGATCTTTAATATGTGAAATTACCCCATTTCCTGACCTGTCATGGGCAGTTGAACACCCAGGCTGCTGCTGCTGACCCAGATGAAATGTGCTCTGGATCCGCAGCTTCCCCAAGGTCCAAGATTGATAACACAGAGACATCTCAGCAGCACAACAAACCTGGACTTGCAGCTCAACAGCATTTATTTTTTTTCATTCTCCAGGTTCAAGTTTCAGCCTTATTTGGCTCAGACTCCCAGACCTAACCCTCAGTGTTAGGAAGCCAGGAGACTTAAAAACAGACTCAGAATAGGAACCTTGGATTTTTTTCCTCCTTTCCTAGCTCTCACAGATGGACACACTCCATTTGCTTACCCAACAGGGCTTCTTAATCCAGGAAGCTTTCAGTCATTCCTGCTTCACCTTCAAGATGTAGAAGCTTGGCCCAATTTGTTTGGTCTAGTTCATTTTTTTATTTACTCTATGAGCTAACAAATTCTCCAAGCGAGTTTTACAGCATCTCATTATTAGAGGTACATAGAAGCAATGCATGCATAAACGCAAATTTTTATTTATAACATTGAACCACAGGCTGCTTTGTAATAAGTCTTTTTTTTCAAACTAGATGCCAGTGTTACAATGCTAATGAGAAAGAAAATCACTTTCCCTCTTCCAATTTTTCTCTTTTTGCAGAATTAATATATGAGGAGGAAGTAAGAGAAACACTCCTCTAAGTAGCTAGCAGGTTGTGGGACAACAAAAAAGCCTTAAGAAAACACTAGCCTAAGCAAATAATATTTAGAACACAAGATGAAAAGACATTTTAATTTCCTATAGCCAGGGATAATATTGCCAGTCCTCATTTTTGGACAGAAAAAAAGAAACACGTGACTGTTCAGGGCAGAAGGAAAAAAGGACTCTTCCAAAGTCAATATGCATTTAAGTTCTAGCCATATCAAATAATAGTTAGTGATTTATTGTCAGTTTGATTTATGGCATGAGCAAGGTCCTGCCAAATTACCAGTTCCTCGGAACTGTAGTTTCCATTCCGCTCCTCCACGGTTCAAAGGGATGTATAGCTCAAAAGAAGAGATACGGTGCCTAAAGGGACTTGGTGTAAGAGAAACCAGGAGATAGCAGAGAGCAGTCCGTTAAGGAAGAAAAAATGTAGCTTGGCAGGGAATGCCCGGAAAATGTGAAGCGAGGGGAGACTGAATCAGAGTGGAAGCCAAGGCTGTATTTATGAAATCAGCCTAAATTACGGTATAATGTTATCTCTTCCAAAACCAAAGGAACAGCACACACAAGGAAACTTGCTCAAAATAACCTTACCTTGCTGCTCTGTTAGTGACTTCCTCTCCAGAATCACCCACTGTCCTGAGCTAGTGTGTATCCTGAGGTATTAAACATACACCTATGCACTGTAATTTAGACCTATAGTTGCGTTCCTTTGAAGATTTATCACTGTTTGCTGTGAGAAGGATCTGCAATTAAGATCTATGTCAACAAGTAGAAGTCAAATGGAAGGATAAGGTCACATAGATAGAGGAAATGTCTGCTCTGTATGCTTTACAGAGCACAATGACACAATGTCTTGGAGAGGCAATTGCTTGTTTCACTTCAATTTTAGAAAATCAAAGTAGCGGTGACTGAAAAGATGTAGCATGATTTATAACACAGAGGGGAGAGAAGAAATTGTGTCTCAGGCAGCACTTAGGACAATACTTCGCCTGAAGCACATGCTTCATTTTCACAAACTTAACTGATGTGAGAAGGTATTTAAAAGTAAATAAATGTTTATGTGGTGTTCTGAATCTGGCCAGATCCAAGCTGATAAACAAGAACCATATTATCAAGATTCAAATCTTGATAAATCTTATAATCAAGATGCTGGGGGTCCTAATTATATGTAAATAGTGGGGTCCTAATTATAAGTAATTTCAGTTCACCTTCATCTAGCAGCCAGGAACGGATTGCAGGCAAGGCTGGTTTCTAATTGCACAAGCGCCTTTTCATCATTGTGCTGCACGCAGTCGGCAGTGGGGTTAAGAGGACACTTGGCAGGTGTGAGGGGCACGTTCCTGCAAGAGTGAAGAGAGGTGGCAGAAGTCACTCAGGAGAAGTCACAAACTCTGCAGTGAAACTGCAGCAACAGTAGCAGATTTGGAACCCAAAGTGAGGAACACAACCAGATACAGTGCTGTATGAAAAGCTAATAGCCCAATGGAGACTCACCCATGGTTCAGCCAGCTTGGAACAAACTGTGCTTCCCCAGTAGACAACGTAAACTGGCACAGACCTCAGAGAAAGTGCAGCAGTATCATCTGCCTTTCCTTGAACTTTACAAATGGGTTTCCAATTTCCTCACTGTATATATCATTTACAACACCAACAGCTTTGTCCCTCTTACCCTACTTGTTGGGGTTTTTTTGCTAGTGAGGAATGAGTCGTCTGCCTCCTCTTTTGGTTTTTGTTCACTCCTACCCTTCATGCAACGTAATTTGGCAAGGATTCATTGTGCGATCCTATTCCAAACAGGTGTCTGTTTTCTGGCTCCCCCTGCAAACTGAGTTCCAGAGAGCAGATGGTAATAGTTAGCTGCCTTCTGCACCTGCATGGATGACAGCAGATCTGAAGAACCTCTTCTGTATGTTGACTAGCTCAGAGCAATATTTAGATGACCTTGTGGTTAACATGTAAGTAGCCAACTGTATCCAGCTTGGCACTGACATTGTGGTGATCATTAGCGGAGCTGAATTTAAGACAGAAAATGGTTTTGGGAAACGAAAATAAAGCAGGACTATTTGGCGCATTGTCAGCCAAAATGGCACTTCAGGAGCACCAGCATGAATGGTCAATACCTGCCCAGGTCTTTTCTGTCACATTTTCAGGAATTCTTGCAGCAATCACATGAACAAACTCATTTGCTCTTTTTCAGACCACGTCCAGCTGTTAGGATTCAGCTAAGGGTTTGGAGACTTCTTAATTAAATACATTAAAGCAGGGTTAGTTTTCTAAACATACATCAGGTGCAATTGGTTACTGGACCAATCTAATCTATAACACTCTGACACAGGAGAAGGAAGTTGTGGGAGAGAGAGATTTGAAGCCTGAGTTTTCTGAAGGTGATAAACAGTCTGAGAACTAGTGAGCTAAAAAGACAGGACTGAGAGAAAACTGAAAAAAGAGAGGTGAAGGTTAAAAAGGCAATTAATGAACATTCTGCAAATCCATGCAGCATAAAGGTGGGAGATAAAGTTACTGAAACAAGTGATCATAGACTCATAGAATGGTTAGAGTTGGGAGGGACTTTAAAGATCATCTAATTCTGACACTCCTGCCATGAACAGGGACACCTTCCACTAGACCTGGTTACTCGAAGCCCCATCCAACCTGGCCTTGAACACTTCCAGGGATGGGGCATCCACAACATCTCTGGGCAACCTGTTCCAGTGTTTCACCACCCTCACAGTAAAGAATTTCTTCCTGAGATCTAATCTAAATCTACCCTCTTTCAGTTTAAAATCATTAGCTCTCTCGTCTTATCACTACACTTCCTGATAAACAGTCCTTCCCCATCATTCCTGTAGGCCCCCTTTAAGTACTGGAAAGCTGCTATAAGGTCTCCCCAGAGCCTTCTCTTCTCCAGGCTGAACAATCCCAATTCTCTCAGCCTGTCTCCATAGCAGATGTTCTCCAGCCCCCTGATCAGCTTTGTGGCCCTCCTCTGGACTCGCTCCAACAGGTCCATGCTCTTCTTATATCAGGGGCTCCAGAGCTGGATACAGTACTCCAAGTGGGGTCTCACGAGAGCAGAGTAGAGGGGCAGAATCACCTCCCTCAACCTGCTGGCCATGCTTGTTTTAGTGCAGCCCAGGATGCTGTTGGCCTTCTGGGCTGTGAGAGCACATTGCCGGCTCATGTTGAGCTTCTCATCCATCAACACCCCAACTCCTTCTCCTCAGGGCTGCTCTCAATCCATTCTCCACCATCTCATCAGCAAAGAGTAAGAAAATCTAGAAATAATCATTAGAAAATTCAGACCAGGAAACAGCTGCATACTCAAGAAAAGGTTCATTCATCCAATAGCTATTTCTAGACATGCTTTGAGATACAAACTGAGGCAGAACCTGTGACTATGAATCTGGTGTGTATCAATAGCAGCTCTGGGCATCAGGTCAGACATTCATCTGCAGGGCAGGAGAGTCAGGCTTATGGGTCTGGGTAAGTACCACCTCTAAACCAGATTGACAGGGGTCACAGAAAAAACTCTTACCTTCACAGACAGACACTTTTTTCTCTGTTGAGGCCTTTGACAGCTGTTGTGTGCTGAACACAAGGTCTATGAGCCCATTCAAGGGTTAACTTCATGGTGGGATTTCTGCTCCTGGGTGTTTTTCACCACATTGTACAGCTTGTTAGGGGCCAGCAGCACTGTTGGGTACCTCACTGGGTTCTCAAAGTCAATGGTTAGAGATTTCAGGCACTTCTCCTGGAGGAATAGTAAGACCACAGCAACATCAGCATGTCAGCAGCTCTCTGCACAGCATGGAGGACAGCTCTTCTCTGGGACATATTTTTTTTAATTAACTTGAAGAATCTAGCAGAAAAACTGGGAAGTAAATAGAAATACATGATCATTCAGATTTCTAAAACACTGCAAGACACCAATAGCTATACACTGGTAAAAGTATGCACAGATCCATTAATGCAGGGTTGAACTTTATATCTCAAAGGGCAATTCCATAAAAGCAGGTATTTTCTGACTGTTACACTTTAGAAATTCACCGTGAAAATAATCACTCTAGATATTCAAGACTCACATTATTCATTGGGAGAAAATAAATCTCTTTAAGAGTCCTGTTAGCAGAGAGGAATTATAACTCTTTAGAGGTATTACTGATTTCAATATTAATAACACCATTCTGCAAATCTATTTTACTAATCAGTTTCTGAACCTGTGAGCACAATTTTTTTCAAGACCTTATAGTTTTCTAATTCCAGGGAGAGAAAACTCTAATAACCTTTCTTCAAATGCCTGTTAAGAATCACCTCACGCACAGAAAAAATAAGCGCCTTGTAAAGACTGATAGGCTTTAAGAGTTTTTCCACTATTAAAGTTGAATAATATTTAAGACTTTCTTGTCTTGATATTGCTCTGTATCATAGAAAAACTAAAATCTCATCACTGTAATATCATCTGGGTGGAAACAAGTAACTTCACTCAGAGTTTCCTTACACACTCTAAAACATATGCATCTTTTCCCCTTTTGTTATATGTAAAACTAACGGTTATTTTTAACCTACCTTTCACTTCATTAGCACCCCTGCATTAGAAGACTCCTGGTTTGGGGGGTTTCTTTTGCTCTTTTGATGCCTGTAAGCATGGCATGCACACAAGTGATTTGATCTTCATGGAATTTATGAAAAATGCTGTTGGAAAGGGCTGGATACTAATGTGATGAGTGGGCTACAGAATCTGTACAGACTTAGAAATAGAACTGGCAAATGTGTTAAGTCCCAGACTCTTGGGAAAGGACCAAAGGTAAAACCATTTATTCCTTTTAACTATAAAGAAATTACTTGAAGTATTTTTTTCTCCTCTGCCTTGTGCTTGTCCTGTCAATAAAACTTGTGCTGTTATGCAATAAACTGGAACTGAGGATTCTTGGTTTCATGGGAAATACACAGCTATGAGTAAGATCACACATTTGGGCACGGGTTAAACCAAAGTGCTGTTTTGCCAAGTGCTGCTTGGAAACTACAGGCAGAAGCTTTGGGAATGACTAGGAGGGTGAGGGAAATAGCCTGTGTCATATGTCTTCAATACCTCCAATCAACAGGAATCTGGAAGTGTCTCTTTGCATTTAAGAGCCACGCCCATTAATTAGCCTAATTTCATGAACCTTTGAATAAATTTATGTCCAGTGGACAGTGGCTTTTTGTCACGCACTGTGGGAAATGTTAAATAACAGTATCATACAAGATAATACCTGTTATGTATCTGCTCCTTTTATCTCTAGCTCTGTATTGATATGCCTTCTCTGGGTGTGACACTGACACATGATGGCCAACGATAATTTTTGGCTTCGCAACCTTTGTTTCAATTTTAGTTTAGCAAGGAATATAAAGGTGTGCGTGATTGCCCCTCTTTTGCATGGTCACTCATGTAGGAGGAGAACAAACAGATCTTCAATAATTAGTAAAAGAGGTGCAGGGAAGAGGGGAATAAAGTCGTAATGGAGCTTGGAAGAGTCCCTACCTTTCAGCCAGGAACTCTTCGGGGAAGGATTATTTCCTTTCCCTCCCTCGACTTTATTCACTGTCTTTGCCCTCTTCCACATCATACTCATGAAGATCCAAAGACTAAGTATTCAACATTCACAAGGAGGAGGGATAAAGCAGCAGAAGCTATTTATTCCTCCTATTTCAAACTGCAGAAGATGGGCTGGTCCACAAGCCAGAGGCACACCTGCCAGAGTTATCTTTAGACCAATACTCTGAGGAGCTAAGGGATGTGAGAGTTCGTGGCACATGCTCCTACCCCCCTCCTCCTCACAGGCTTCTATGGCCACTGGGCACTTCCCCAGCCATCCCAGATGGGATCTTACCAGCCAACAATTGCTTTTTTCCCCCACTGCTACAGCCCAATTCCTCAGCCAAGGGGCTTCTGAGCCCCGGCCACCCCTGCTCCCCACCCCAGCTATTGCCATATTTTGGCTATGAGGAGGAAAACCATTCCTCTGATAAATGAGGCACTAGAGGTGTGGGAGAACACTTACAGTGCTACAAAGAGTTTGGATACAACACACACCAAAATGTACTTTCCGCACAGTGATCTGGGGCCAGAGCTTGCCTATGGCTGAACCAATATCAAACAAGACTAATTCAGCTCATATCAGCAGAGCTGCTCCAGGCTGACACTGGTAGGACCAGAAGTAAAACTCAGGGCCATAGTGTTTACTTTTCTGGCTGAAATCATTAATTATTCAGAAACGAGTCTATCATAGGCAGAGCATTTCCTTCAATTAATTCAAATTAACATTTTGTTTATAGCACAGAGTAAGCCTTTTCCTTTTCGTAGTTCAAAGTGAACCCTGGGGGCTCTAAATATGCCTCCTGGTGATTTAATTAAAAGATAAATATGCATTTAAAAAAAAGAAAAAAATACAGAAAGAAGGAAAAGCTACAATTAAAAAGCAGTAACTATGAGGAAAAGGAATCCACTACATACAGAATGAAAAGGAAAACAGACATGACTAACAAAAAGCATATGAATTAAGACACAGAATAAATGAAAGAAAACGGCTTCTGAATGCGAAGAGGCATAAAAGAGTAAACAATGCACAGTAATACGTTGCTTTGAACACAAAGGTTACATGACCAAGTGCAGGCCAGATCCACCAGGGCTCATGGTTGGCTTTGTAGGGTGAAGGAGCAGAGATGTAGTTCCCAAAATGGTTGCTGCTCCCCAGGATGTAGAATTTCAGCGTACGAGAAGTCCCACCATATTTTGGGGGTAACAGGCTAACAAGATCAAGCTTCATCACCAGAAGCAGGGGCTCAGCTGAAGAACATTTGGAAGCCAGTGCCAGACCCCCACAGGAGCAGGTAACTAGCTAGGTCTGAAGCACATATTGTGGGCACGAAAGCCATACTGCTTGGTCTCTACCACACCTTCATAGCAGTAGAAGCGGAGTGGTGTAGATCGCAAAAGACAGGAGATAGGATAGAGAGATGTTAACCGAGTGAAAGTTACAGTGCGTGTCCTGATCTCAAAGTCTGTCCCTCAGGCGCTGCACATGGCACGGGTCAATCATCAACGATCACCGTAGGACTTCACAACCTACTTGCTGAGCTCTGTATGCCTGTGAACTAGCAGGGACCACGAGTGGCACCAGCCTCATGCCGGGGTGCTGAGCCCAGGCCACCATTGCGCTGCCTGCAGAGCTCACCCACACAACAGCTGCTGCCTGTGCCGGCAGAGGGATGTGGGCAGAGTCACTCTGCTTCTGCCTCCGCTCCCTGGAGAGCTTCAGGTGCTCCATCACTAAGCATTTTCCTGCTGCCATAGCTCCACTACTGCGGTGATGCTGCTTCTGAGCCAGCCAGCCTCCAGTTCTTTCTGGCATGTAATTATAATTGCCCATAATTTCAAACGTCTACAGAAAATTGTGGTTTTGCTGATGATACAGGTATGAAGTAAGTGTTCTCCTCGCTCACATTCTTTTAACTGCTTAGCATAAACATTTTGAAAAAAAACAGTTCAGATCAATTTAAAACCACTTCTGAAGCCCTATTATTTCATATTGAACACCGGGTGTTCACAAAAACGTGTTCCGTTTCACAGCTTCCTGATGATACAGCTCCCTCATGTCCTGTCTCTTTTTTTTCCAGTCTACAAGTCCTAAAGAATCTTTTCAGCTTTACACTGGAAGAACAATACTGGTCCAAAATGGAAAATTTTCACACCAGTGGTAGTAATAACTATAGACTCAGTCTGAGTTCAAGTGGGTATGACAGAAATACATCTTGTCTTCCTGCATAGTATTTCATACTGGTTGAACTAAATAATGAATTGCAATTTAAAACTACAAATGGAAGAGAATGGATACACTGTTGATATTAAATTGCAGTGATGAACCTGGCGTTTAAGCCCCTGCCATTGGATTAATCTCTTTAATACATTCACTAATTTTTAAGGATGGTGGTTTTCCAGCCATCCTTACATCTACTGATGACATTGACTAGATCCAGTGCATGATGTTGAGCTGTGCTGGGCATGTTCTTTTTTGAGATTAGCTGCCTTAAATAAAACATGTGAGTAAAACAAAGAGGTCTTACGGTTTTAGAAAGCTGAGGTATGTCTGATCCTGTTAATTATCCACTGACCATACAGTCTGTAATAAGTTTTGGATCCGGTTATTAAGCAAGCTGATTTTCTGATCATTTCCCACAGTATGAAAAGTTTCTTGTAAAAATGCAATAAAATGTATTGACAGGAAAAGTCCACCTAGCTGAACATTCACTTCTCTAAAACATTATTCCACAAGGACACACGTAGCTTCCATTTGTGTCAGGGAAAGTTAAACACATACGGAGACATATAACTATATGGCCTGAAGAACCGTAACGTGCATCTGTACCTACGTATATACTTACACAAGAACATGTACCCTTCACACCTCCACCCAGGAAATGGAAATTTAACAGAACAAGGGTATTAAAAATGATAACTGATCTTGTCAGGAACTCCAGACAATATTTAATTCTCCAGCTCTTGGAAGACAGGATTAGGAAACAGCTTTATAACTTGGGTGGGGAGAAACCGGTGGATTAAAATAAAGATTCTGGGCTGATGAAACAGCTCAGCATTTCTGAGTTCCTGTCTCGCTGGTTATGATGTGGTTCCTCTCACGAGTATCCCAGCTGAAGCTCGGGAAGGCAATAATAAGTCTTAAAGCCTTGGGGTCATTGCCAAGAAGAGTGGAGTGTTCTAAGACAGAAGACGAGACAATATGGCTGTGTCTAGTGTTCATGGCTTCAGTCTCACTGCTGCTCCTCACTGCTGTGACTGCAGGGTCCATTTTGAAAAAGTTGCTTTGGGCATTAGGTACTACAGTAAATACAAGTCTCAGATTTGTCTGATAGAAAATTACTCCCTGAGCAGCCTAAAACTGAGTTTTCAACAAAACAATTTTTTTTAAAAAAAAAAAAAGATCAATTTTTTCACTGAAAATGTAGCTTTTTCATTCAATAAACAAATTCTTAAAACCTGGAATATTCCAATAGAAAATGACCCATAGTTCAAGAAAATAGTGGTTCCAGTGATTTGAACTCTCATTTGCCTATATGAGTCCAAACCTTCAGCTGAAATACATTTCTCAGACATTCTTCGAGATTCTTTTGCAAAACATGCTCCTTTTTCCTAAAGACAAGATGATGCTGCATGAAAGAAATTATTTTTCTAAAACTTTGACCTATAGCAGGTAGAGTAAGGTTTTAGGTACCTGAAACAGAACACTGATAAGCCCCGTCAAAATATTTTAGCTTTCCACCAGAAGGCTGGATGAAGAGCTACACAGCACCTTAGAACTGCTCAAAGGCTTTTGCTAACTGATAATATAAAGATCAGAACCAGTTTGCCTACAATCATATTCAAAGGAGAAGATACACATCAAATCCAGACAGCTGGAAAAAATCTCTAGGCTGTATAAATGTAAACCACAAAGCCTGAAGCAGCTTTTGATATCTTTCACCTCTACAAAAACTTCCCGTCTTCAAAATTCATAGATGCTGCAGCCTCATGGAAGTATCTGTTTTCAAATACATATTTACGTATCTACCCTGCCAAGAGTAATGTTAGGACCCAAAAAGAAATGGAAAATCATCCAAGTCTGAATTCATTGCCAGCTTGTTGCAGGCATGAAGAAGTAGATTTCTGGTTTTCGCCACCGATTGTGTAGATCTTTATCAGGGAAATGGTATTTATCCTGAAGAATTGAGGTTTTGCTAAATACCAAGCTTGCCTTTTTTCACCTTCCCTTCACTCAGAGAGCTATGGAAATAGAAATAAGAAAAAAATACAGTGAATCTTCATAATATGGCAATGATTTTAATCACCTATCATGTGCTTTTGATAGTAGAAATGAATGCTGCTAAAAACTGCATACACATGATGTGTGGGGATACTGTTAAGTTTTGTTCTTGCCTGTGATGGCAAAGCAAAGTATTCAAACCGCCTGACTCCTCTCAAAATGATTCATTCTATTTAATCAAATCTGAAAGGAATTGTGTGGCAGTACATGCATAATAGGCATTTGTGCATTCAACGAAGTCATACATATACATTACCCAAAATGCAAACATGCATCAGCCAAGAAAGGCTAACAATGATTAATCATATTCTAATTTCCATCTATCTTTCAAGTTAATACGGTGGCGACATCGCCATTATCTGAAATTGAGCTGAAGTCCACAACGCTGCCTGCTGTGATTATTGACGGGTCGTGGCTTGATAAATTTTTTAACTGTTGATAAAGCCCAGCGCCACCTGAATTTTAATAACACTCAACCTTTCTCAAATCCTCATGAAAAAAGTATCCCCATACGAGCAGGCAACGGCAGTGCGTGAGACTGTGTACAAAGTCTGATTCATGAGTCAGACGGAGCCGAAGCAGCGTGGGGCAGAAATCTACTTGGAAGAAAGACCATCAGTCTCCTCCAGAGACGATGTAACTGATTTCGCCTCGAAGAGGACTACTTATGATTACTACGTGCAAATCTTCATCTCGGTGCTCTGAAAACATTTTAATGTTTTCCAATACCTTCCCGTCACCTAGACGGAAAGAGAGAATGAAATGTTCTGCCACTTAACTGGCAGCTGTGTTTGTGTCCCAGCAAAACCCAGCTTCCTTGGTCCGAGTAGCTGTAACACTGTCCTGCTCTTTTAGCCACTTTGTGAGCTCCCTGGTAGCTTTCTGCAGGAATGCAGTTTCCTGGCCTAGGACCACCAGATCCCCAGCGCTGGCACTGACCTCCTGGACCGCTCAGTAGCTTCAGCAAATCCCTCGCAGGAGCTCCACTTCCAGTCACCTCTGCAGACGGGTATGGGGGTGAAAGTCAACAAGCAGAGAAGCTCCACGGAAGTTTGGAACATGTTTATGCCTAGTTTCAGCAGATACTGCCGAGTAGGTCTCCTTTCGGACTCCCACAATTCTTGAGCAACTCGTTTTTGCTGACCACATAATATGCCGCAGGCGTCTCCTTTCCCTGCAAGCTTCCCTTGCAAATGTCAGAATTAACTTCTTTATTTCCTGTCTCTGCAAGCGATGTCAGAGGCCACGTAAACAACTTGCCGTGGGTCGGGGAGCACAGCTCTATGCAGTAAGCATGTCGGCAGCCTGCATAACTAGATAAAAAATAACAGAAGCCTACATATGTGCCCGAGCTGCATCAGCACATGGCAGATTTTCAGAGGGGAGACTTGCCCTGAGGCAATTCAGATTACTTCTACGACTCAAAGTATTGTGGCAAAGTATTATTACACCCTTCCCATGGCTTTCCATTTTTTCTGAGGCCTGAGGACAGGATATTGGATGAGTCTGGCCGGATGCAACTGTTCTTCATCCACCACTGTCCTGTGGGCCGGGGGCACTTGGTCGCCTCTGGGAAAAAGGGGCCCAGGCTGCGCTTGTCCCTCTGTCATTCCCTCGGCTGATTTCTTTGCAGACCCTGACCCCTGAAACTCTGTCACCACACAGCAGGGCACCTCTCCTTTCTCAGGGACAGAGAACTCTTTCTCCAAATTCACGCATTTTCAGGCCAAATTCCCTCACTTTCAGCCATCAGGCCACCTCCATCAAAAATGAAAATGCAGAGATGCAATGATCTTACGTAGCATGCAGTCCCAAAATCAGACAGCAGCTTTGAACAGTCCTTCATAGCCCATCAATTTCATAATATCAGCCAGAACTCATAAGAAACTTTCCGAATTGTCATAACTCCCTTTTTTCCCCAAGGGATTTTAAGAGTTACACCCCACTATAAAGCTTAGCTTGTGATACTTCAAAGCATTTTATCTCCCCCGCTTTATAGGAACAAATTGAGTATGCCACATTTCCCCGCAATATAAGCTAACTCCAGCCAGCAAAATGAAGTATGTCTTTATTAAAAAATAGTAATTTTCCTTTGCTCTTCATTAACTATCTGAATCCTAACCAACTGTCCAAAGAATCCAGTGGTTTGTGCAAAATGGGGTAGTGATTGTGATTTGAACTCGCTTTCTACACAGCTGGAGAGCATCTTCTTCTCTTTTCCTCATCCAACAAAAGAAAAGAAAAGAAAAAAGCAGAAATGTCATCTCTGTTCTCCCGCTGCTTTCGCATTTGTGATAACGTTAGCCGACTTCTTCAGCGGGGTTCAAACAACACAGAGATCAGCTAATTTCATTATTTACGATGAAGTTATAAACTGCATTTTACTCAGATGACAGGATGAGGTTATTACAAAAAGGCTCAGTATTTATTTAGCCTTCTAGCATCCATAATGCCATGATGGCATAGGACCAGCATGGATAAATCTGTGTGACCCCAGTTGCTGGCACAAGAGTAAAAACTGTCAGGGGGTGGAAAAAAGTGTGGCCAGAATGCACTCCTCTCCAATAAAGTGAGCTAGTCAGCAAATTTTTTTTGTAAAAGCGTCTCTGAAGAGAAAATATGCTTCTGAAAATGACTGGAGGGGGAGGTAATATTAATTTTTCTATAACATTTTGATCTAGCACTGTTTATAAGAAAGCATTTAGTTCCTAAGTTTTCATTTGTAGGCAGCATTCTGGTTTAGATCAGTTCAAAATTAACCTGTATCTACATGAGCTACTGTGGTACATAATAGGGAAGGTAGCCTAGATCCCCTTGTACTCCCTTTTTTCTCAAAAGCACAATGCTCAGCGGAGGGTACAGTTGAGATTGCCTGGTCCACAGGAGAAAGAAAGGGCATGAACACCCTGCACTGCAGTGCCTACAGCTCACTGCAAATATTTTAAAAATGGACCAACCTCAAAGCAAGTGTTTAAATAAAATTTTTAAATGTTTTGTTGTGATCAGTGCCTTTTTGGATTTTTTTTCCTTCCAGAATTTGTCACTCCACTAACATTTTTAAAGAGTATTTTTGCATTTTTCACAATTTAGTGTTAGTAGATATGTTAAGGTAGGAGAGGTTTTGTTGTTTTATAGAAACTGATTTTCAGATCTACTGGAAAAACCTCGGCTTCCTTATAGCCACTAAAGAGGACCACGTTTTGCTCAGGTCACAAACTGTATTCCTTCAGTAGCTATTGAAGTTAGGAGAATACCTAAGTGAGTTAAGGACATCCTCCTAAGGTAGCTTTTCTGTACTGAGCAGCACTGAACAGAGTTTTAATGCTGAGTGTAACGTAGAATGAAGGAAAAAAAAATAAAATCATTCTAATGACTTTTTCTCCCAAAAGAAAATATGTGCATACTATAGTGGCACATTTCTCCCAGTCTCGATGTTTTCCAAAAGTCAACAAACTGTTTCACACAGAATCTGCTTTGAATTTCAAAGAAGTTGATGGAGAGGCAAGGACTAGATACTATGTGGTTCTGCACGCAGCTGGTGGAACACTCTTTAAGAAAAAGAAATCTATGGCATAAAGAATTTCTGCCCATGAAAAAGGTATACATTTCTGGCCATTTCTGAATTTTATTTGTGTCCCAGCAAATTGCTAGCCTTAATATGTTGATTTTGATGGATGGGGGGTTTCTCCTAAACATATTTTAACAATGTCACTCAGTATCCTGGTAGGCAAATAAAGCTCTAGAAACAAAATCATTGAGTGAGATAAAACAACATATCCAGCATCACTTGATCGTTCCCTTAATGAGAGTTTTGTACCTGAGCAAATATTTCCTTGCAGCTGAATCATTTAACCCACCAGAATTCCAATTTCCCCTGTCTCCAGAACAGCTAATAATGTGGCCAATTCAAAATCATTTTCATTAACCACATTAACACTTCAATTTGGCTTCAGAATAACTTGAGATAGTTAAGTGTGAGCTTCCAGAAATTACTATTTGTTACTATGAAACAACATTTACACGGCACAAGGCAATGGCCTTGAATTGAACTGGATACAACTATCATATACAGTCATTAGGAAACACAACTGCAAGTAATGATCTTACTATAAACTGAGACAATAGACACTACATTTGACAGCCACTGTGCTATTTAAACATACTTTTTTTTCTGCAAGACAGCAATGCCACAAAAGAATGCAAGGTCTTTTCACTATGGTGACATTAGTGCGATATGGGAGTTCAGATTCCAAATTTCTCATCACAACCTTCCAGAGTTATTTACGATCACAGGAAAATTCAGGACCTCTGGAGGTCATCTAGTCCAGTTTCCTCCTCAAGTAGTGTCAGTTATGAATGAAATCAGACCAGGTCACTCAGGGTTTTATCATGTTTTTTTCTACATTGATTAAATACAGTGCATATAAACTTAAAGAAGAAAGAAATTAACCTAACTGAAAAATCAGATTCTAACAAACTAAAAAAAACCCTCAAACCCCACAAATCATACCAAAACTTTAAAAGTACCAATTCGTATTAAAAAGGGATGTTCTTTTGTGGCTGCTGCCTCTGAAATAATTTTGTGGTGATACCAATTGCCATTACCTTACTGGCAGCAACAGCAGGTCCTTGCTGTCTGGGTGAAGATTTTAACTATTTTTTCTAGGCTGTCCAGGATCAACTGCAGATAAGATGAAGCTGAGTCATGTGTTTCTTGGGAAAACAGCTTGAATGAAGCTCACGAAAAGAGAATGAAAGGAGAAAATGACAACAGAAGTGCAGCACTTTGAAAGCTTCTAGCAGCATTAATTCAGTGTGTCACAGTCCTGATGCTATTCAAGTCCATGCCTGTTAGGGATGGATCAATACGAAAAATAGAATCCCTACAATGCTCATTTTGTAGAGCGTGGGCATCTGAGATATGAACCTGTGGTGGTTTGGGGCTGGCGGGGTTTCTAGGAGGTGCCGTCTTTCCTACTTTGGCCAGAACTCACTAGGACTGGCCAATCTTGCAAAGTCAACAACAGCAGAAATGTTTAATTTCTGGCACTGTGACCTGAGAACTTACCAGGCTCAGTTATGGGATATCAGCAACTGAATTCAAAACCTGAATTTCCAGTTTTAGCTCTCATTTACCCTCAAGCCTTAAAATCAAATGCCTGTCCAGCTCTAATCTAGACCAAAATTCTAGCTCTCTTCTAAACCTTTCAGTACCTGATCCGCTCCCGAAATACAAGCTGTAGCTTCCTAAACTTGCAGTAACGCTGCTGGTTAAAACGCGTGTTAGCTGTTTGCCATTCAGTCCTTCGGGGTAAGCAGATCCTACAGCATTCACCCCGGGGTTTACAAACACAGCCCTCTTTTGTCTGCCCTTAATGCAGTCGCGCAGCTTTGTGCGGCTTCGGCAAGGATGCGGTGTGTGCCAACTAACTGTTTCCCCTTTCCTCCATTTCACCGCATGTGGTAAATACGCAAGTCTCCTTATTGAGCGCGTTGCGTCCTGTACTGTAACGGGGCATAGGAGTAAGTCTCACTCCAGCCTGAAGTGTTTCTTTCAGGCACAATAACGCATCTGAAAGTCAGGCTTTCAGAGCCCAGCAAAAAACATCTTTGTGGTTATCACAGTTCTCTCGCAGTAGCTACAGATACACAGTTATTCCTGATTGTCCACGCGCCAGGCATTAAAATGCTACCCTGTGTGCAGGTGCTTGCCTTGGGGAACCAGTGTGCATCACCCCACCTGGATTCTGCTGGTGAGTCTGACCAGTGAGAACCACCCGCATGGTCACTGAGCCAACAGATAAAATCCCATGATGTCCCCTTTCCCTCATACCTGGGACAGGGGGCACCCAGACATGGGAAGCTCAGCTAAAGCTCTTGGCAGAGATGATAACATTAGTGCAGAGCGGCTCTCGGGCCATCATCTGGCTTTGCGTCTTCTGAAGCATCAAGCGCACCTCTGGTGAGAGGTGGGGAGAACAAGCGCCATACTTTTCTCCTCAGCACATTTGTATAACAGAGGAAGAGACTTTTCTGTTAGCTCTCACCTCACTTTCTTGACAGGCTGCAGCTGGGGTAACGAGTTGATTTCAAGGTGAAAGAGGTGCCTAAGAGCTTTTGAAAAATCTCAGCGAGTGCTTATCTGCTTACCCTTAAGTATATGGCCCAAGGTCATGGGGCCACCAAGCCAGTAGACTTCCTCTGGAGTCACGTCTGAACCACGGTCACCAAGCGCCTTTTCTGGGGAGGTACGTGAATGAGTGCTATGCACTGTTAGGGTGAAACCATGGTGATCCTGGAAAAAGCTTTGTCCTACAGCAAGGGGCAGCCCCTTGTTTCATTTTGTGTTAGAAAACACATATTCTTCTAGCTGAAGAAAATAGTTAGAAAGTAGTGTGGTATTAGAAATAAGTAGTAAATTGTGTGCATTTGTCAAAAAGTAGAGCTTGCTGTTTCCTTGGAAACTGAACATTTTGTGGGTTTATAGTACTGTACTCAGCAGAGACTGGCTGAGACCTGTGTACGTATCTACGTGACCACAAAGGCCAAGCTCTCTTGGCTGAAGGTTTCAGAATCTATCACACATTTGGTAAAATACAGCTAAAAGGATTTCCCTGACTGGGCAATTCAGAGAACATAGTGGTGGGAAATCTTTCTTTCAACAAAAATAAGTGCAGCTAAAGGAAGAGAAAACGATTTGAAATTTTGCCCGCTTAATCACCTCTGAACTTTGTCTTTTATTTTATTACAGAATGGAACTACGGTTAGAAACCAGGTTTGGTAGTTTTGTCATCCTCCAAGTCACCAAAATACCAGCCAAACCTGCTTCTTTCATCTCTGGACAGAAACAAAACCTAAGACTTAGTAATTATAGCATAACCATACCGCACATAAGTAAGACAAAATGTTATTCTCGTTAAAGCACAATTTAAGAAACTAGAAAATAATAAAATCCTTAAAGTCAGGGACAGAACCCCAATGACTTGCAGAAATAACATCCTGCCACCTTTCGGCTCCTCGAGGCCTTTAGATTTGTGGCATTTTCCTTGTAAATCCCCTTCACTTCCAGTTATCAAACAAGACGGATCTAGCCTATGGATTAAGCATTTGCTCAGAACTATTTCTCCCTTTAAGGCCATAACACCTAAAAAGCTGTCATCAACACTTGTCACCAAATATTCACTACACTCAGAGCTAGAAATACATTCAGCTTTAACAAGGGCCAGCAGCAGTTTGGGAACATTTCTCTTGGCACAAGAGCGCATTTCTCCAGCAGCTGAGCAACCCATGGTGTCAAATAGTTTTTCCAGGCACCATGTTAAAGCCTGAAAAATACATTTTTGTTTTCCATTAGTTTTGGTGCATTGCTTCTCCATGCAGTGTTTCAGCCCAGTCTGCAGGAAGACTGTGAGCTGGAGGTTTCACTAACATTAAGATTTAAAGCCTGAGGGGCAAAGCATATAGTCAAAGGATGAGACAAGGGAATCATATACTCAATAAAGAGGAAAAAGGCCAAAACAAAATTAATTTCTGTTCTCCCTTTCACTAAGATTTGGCTGTCCCAGTCCTTAGCATGTTATTTCTGCCCAAGCGGTTTGTCACTGCTCCCCCAGGGGGACGTCTGTTCGCTGTGGTCACAATAGGCCGGATGTAAAGATTTTGAGAGAAAAATAATGAGAATTCTCTTAGATCCAATCCAAACAAAACTGACACCTTTTACACTACATGTAGGAAAGAGAAGGACTCCAGCTTCCAGCTGCAAAACTGGAGAACAGATGTTTCAGCTCCAGTGTGGACACAGGTGTGAGGATTTAAAACTAGAAAACAATAAAGTTTAAAGGGAACATTTGCCCAAGTAAATTGAGGGCAGGGAGGGAGGTTGGCAGACAACAGATTTCTGACATCCTGGAAAATTCTTGAAAATGACACTGTGCCTATCAGGGCTTTAAAATTAGTTACTATATTTTTACAACCAAATTGCCACCATTTTGAGGGTGATATATTATTGCTAGCTTACACTAGCTAACCTAGAAGGACTATATGACTTACCAAAAGCCCAGGCTAGCAGCAGTGCTCTGGGATTACAGCACAGCTCTAACTGTTCAGCCAGACCAGCCAATGCTTCATGCAGTCCCGTTCCCCTCCTGCTGGCCAGATGTCACCTGGAGAAGGAGGGCTTGGTGACAGCTCTAACACCAGAGAATAAGAAATCTACAAAACTTTTCACACCCTCTCCCCTTCCATCAAAAACCAGCCAGACCACAGCTGGGAGGAACTGTGGCTTTATTTAAGGGAAAATCAATGGCTTTCAGCTGGGTTTCATTTCTAAGGCTATCTTCTCAAGGGAGTTAACTAGAAACATGCTTGGAAATCAAAGTGAAGAGGTTTGTGTAGGTCCCTGTAATGACAGGGAAGGCAATCGTCACCAAGCCCCAGAGGTGAGCAGTGCTCGGAGGTGTTCCCCCCATGGGAGGAGTAGTGATGGCGCTAACAGCATCCACCCAAACCCATGCACGCTGCTTTTCTAGTCCTTCTTTCACCAGCAAGCATTGCCAGAGCAAGAGAGACTCTACCATGCACCACAACAGCAGAGGAAGAGACTTCCCTGGGGATTTGAGAGTGCCCCAAACCAGAAAAGACATGGAAAGAACAAAAATTCCTATGAAGAGTTTTTTAACCAGAGTAAACAAATAAATTGATCAGCATCTAAAGAAAAGGTGAGTTTGCTTTTTTCCTCCAGGAGGGCATTCAGAAGGCTCACTGGGCCGAGTAACAAAATTACCCTCTCCTCTAAATGCAGCATTGAATTTCATGATATAAAGCTTCACATTTTTCCTTCTTGTCGCTAACTCTGTATGGCATTAAACTGGTTAACAGTCCCTGACAGCAATCCTTGCATTGCAGGTGGCACAGAAATGTCAATTTTAATTTAGCATTGTATATGCAATAAAAATTCAAAGCTCATGTATGGGAGGAAATTTTAGAAGCTTTTCCTGAGGAAAGAATCCACAAAACTTGTATGTGAAGGGACAGTGTCAAGGTGTATAATATTGCCCTGAAAATCAGTCTCTACTGTATATGTTTATTATGTATGTATTATGTATGTACATATATGTATTATATATGTATGTATAAATAATATGTATGTTTAGACATGCACACACATGTTTTTTTCCAACATTAAGGTCATTACGTTACAAACATTTACACTTCCAAGGCTGATTTAGTCCTCTTTATGCTGTTTTTGTCAACCTCACAATGTCTTTCAGAAGTTGTCAGTGCCAGCTGAACTATGTCGTTGGACCAGTTTCCAAGACAAATTCAAATGTTCATGCAGGAGAGGAAAACTGAGATTCAGAGTCAGCTTCTAAATTGCAAGATGGCAGATCTTTCTCTTAAATAGTCTGAATGTTTCCGCCAGAGGAGAAAACAGCAGGGGACCTGATAACCCATGCTGACGTATTGGACCTTCTCCTGATGCCCCATTTGGCTAAGGACAATCATCAAAATCGTGAGGTGGATTGAGTTAGGTTTCCACTATGTAGGCAGCCTTTTTTCTGCAGCGCTGCAGGTCAGAAGTCTCTTTAGTAGGTGGCTTTAGGCCAACTCAGAATTGCACTGCAGAGCTTGGTAGAAAGTCTGTCGCAACACTTGATCTCAGGAATCCAAACCTGGGTGATCCTCAGCACCTCCAGGTGCTAGTGCTACTGTGAAATGAATAACAAAGACCCTGTTTGTTAATTCTTTGATGCACAGAACAGGACTTTTCCCATCAGTTCGAGTGGTTTATTCATGTGCATAAGGCATTTTGTCAGCCAATGCAGTAAAAAACAATAATAATGAAGAGTGGTGCCTGTTGTGTGAGGTGATGTGGTTTGAGGCTTGCCTGCCACCACATACTTACCTGAGCTCTGGGCTGCCAGGAGCATCTGTTTCAATCATGCTTTTTTTCCCCCCTAGCAATTGATTTTCTTTTAGCAGCTTTTCTAGAACAGCAAACAGGTTTTCTTTCTCTTTGTGCTGCTCCTTCTGGCCCGATGTGTCCTCCTCTCCTGGCTTAAAGTCCTCCCATGAGGGCTGACAGCATTTCCCATCCAATAGGGACTTTTGTCCCAACTCTTCAGCCTCCTCAGTCTTCAGGGGTGCAGCGGGCAGGCTGTACAGCATGAGGCTGAGTGGGTGCTGCAGACAGTACGTCCACAGCCCTGGGTGGAAAGCTCGGAGCCACACCTGCCGGGCAAACAGGTAGCACCTCCAGCCCTGCTTTTAACCTCACGTGACTGCCTATCATAACCTATGTGAAGGCTCTTGTCAGTCTTGCAGGTCTCTTCCCTCTCTCCTTCCAGCAGAAAATCCAAGATGTCACAGTCTAGAGTATCTTTCTTTTCAGCAATGAATTTAGAAAAGCCCTTCTCTTTTTCCTGACAGTGACTCAGCCCCAGGGGAACAAAATAGCGCAAGTAGACTTTGAAAATTAATCTTCAAAGGTCCCTAAAGCCATGATGTACAGCAGATTTTTGGCTTTTTTTTTAAATTGTTTTTTGTGTACTTCTGTGCCATTCTCTTTACAGGGTAAAAGACATGGTTTGCAAGCCATGTCTGCAAACTTAGCACGCTCAGGCAGGAAACTCCCAAATACGAGTCTTGGAGCTACTCCAGAAGGTCCCTTTCTGACTACCCTGCTCAGATTGGAGACCTTCGTAGCATGCCGGTAACATCAAGTAATGAAGAACTCAGTTATGCCTTGCTAAAGGCATCTCTGCTTTACAGTCTGGAGAGTGAGGCTGGCAGAATTTATTGAGTCTTTGTGTAAGTGTATTGGTCTCCTGGTTTAGCTTTTTCTGTTTGATTGCTTCTGAATGGGTACAAAAAGTCAGATGGACTAGGAAAGTGCAAAAAAACCCCACTCTCCTGCAATTGAAGGGGAGGCAGCATCTGATAAAAAGATTACAGCTTAATGAGTTGCATCTTAACATGCACTCATATCTATGAGTCCCTCAGCTTAGGGCTTGAGGATCAAACCAGTGACTCAAAATCATGCAAACAAACAGACTGTATTTATAAACACGGTTTATAATCCCATTGTGCAAAGTGATTACTACATTACACAGATGACCAGATGCATTCATGAGTGAGCATCCCAGTCTGAACAATTCACTTCAACACAGTGCAGACTGACAGGCCTAGTTCTGACCTCATGTGGGTTAACGCGGATTTTGTCTGCGTGTCCTGATTCACATTGCTGACAGCAGAATGAAGCTCTAGACTCACTACTTTCTTCCTAATGCTTTTAAAAGATTTGTGTAAAGTGCTGGTAGAGCAAGCAGGCAAGATTCTGCTTGGGGAATCATTAAAACCCTGCACCTCGGTTCTGCATCTCTAGGAGGACTGTGCGTGAGCCACCAAATTTTCCTTGTTTTGCAACCTACTGTAAAACAGGTTGAGTGGTCACGGGGAGAAATAACCAGCTTCTCTCAGGTTCACTTTATTTAAAAGAGCAGCAAGACCTAGAAGGCCTGCCTGTCAAAAGCTAAACCAGGACGTCTGTTTTCCAACTGGTACATTTCAAAATCAAGACTCTTCACCACTGAATGAAGGAACCCTGCAGCAGCCTGAACTCTTTCAAATACATTGTTGAGTGCCTGGGGAGAAATGTTCATTCCCTGCTGGTGTAAGTTGGTCTAACCCTAGCAAAGCAGCAAACATGAAAAAGGCAAAACCTTTTTCTCTCTGAAACCTCAGCCTAAATGCCAAACAAAAATCTACTTGGAGGCAAAGCTCTGAGGAAAATGGGCTTTACCTGGACTTTAACAAAAACTCTTTCTGCCCGCAACAAAGTGAACGTCATGAAACTAGCAGTAATCATTTCTTTAAAGATTGTACCCTACTTGCAGAACAAGAAAGTCAGCTGGTAAAACTGATGTGCTAGACGAGGTCTCCTGCGGTCATTTACATAATATTGTGCCTAAGATGACTGTTAACAAAAGCAGCAGTAGAGAGGTTCAAGTAGATGCATGGAGCAGGTTTTTATAAACTGGAAAGCAAAAAATGCACCTAGCATGGTGTTGCATTTATTATTTATGCTTTATGTGCTTTATTTTATTTTAATATTGCTTTGTGTTTTACAAAGCACAACATTTATTTTACTACTTCATCATGCAGGGACATCTGTCTGCAGTAGCACAGGACTGCCGGCATTACAAGCCTTCCAAAAAGCATGTTTGAACCTTGCCTTAAATGTATACAACACGATGCTTTAATAAACTCTAAAAAAATTTTAATAATCTTGGTTAGATTCCTCCTGAGTCCGGTCTCTCTGAGGTGAATAGGTAACGACGGTGAGAAACAAGGTGCAGAAGCTGAGATACAAAGGCTCCGGAGTGGAGGGAGGGATGGCACATTCCTGTACGTGTCCGTGTGTCCACCCCCGGCCTTCCTCCCATGCTGGCCGTGCCATGAGCATCCCTCCAGCTCCTCCTCGCAGGTACTGCAACCCCCCAGCCCCGGGGCCAGGCCAGGCAGGTCATGTCCCTTCCCACCCCCTTCGCTCACCCAGCGGCTCCCCCTGTCCCCCCACAGCAAATACACACAGCCGGGGGGCAGCCCTCCTAATTTAGCACTGGCACCCCTTCTCGGGAGGGGTTCTCCTGTGCTGAACTCCTACGTGTTACCCACGTTTTCTGCTTGGAGCTTTAGTAAGGGCTGGAGTCAGGGAGTTGCTAGCAAGCCTTGGGGGTCAACTTGCTTCTTTACAGCTGTGAAACAGCTGTACAGGCATAAACAAGGATGGAAGGAGAAGATGGGTAGGCGCAGACATGGCCGGTCTCCCTTCCCTCAGCTCCCAGGGTGGGCAGGGTGTCCCTGGGAGGGCTGCACTGGGGTGCTGTGGAGCCGGGGTGTCCTTCTTGGGCTGTGGAGTGCTGACCTGCTTCCCCGGGAGCTGCAGTTATGCATAGGCAGCGCTCTCCTCACACATGCACCCTTTGCTTTGTCACCTGTGGTCTCACCAAAGCGGTTTTCTCTCTGTGCCCCTCCTCTCTGCAACTCTTGCCCTGTTTATACCTCCGGGCTCTCTCAGCTGCAAGAACACCAAAACTATGTAAAATAACATCAAATAAGTTACAAATCCACCTAAAGGCATGGGATCCACCAAGGCTTATGCTTTGACAGATCTTTATGCCTCTGACTAATTAATCGCTTGAATTCAGTGGCAGTACTGAGCGTAACGCCAAGTTTAAGCATAAGTCTTTATTAGAGCAGGACCTTGGATGGCCAGGCATGTTATATAAATGTACTAAATAACCTTTTAGCCCACTAAGAAAGCAGTTAAATACCACTGTTTCACTGAACACGTACTGAATGCTTTACAATAGAAAGATGACAATAGCATAGTGGTGGAAAAGAGGAAGGCATTGACCTTAAGTGCGTGTGAGAATCTGCAGATAAGTCTGTGACCTGCAGCTTCTGAAGAAAACATTATTGCAAACACAGGGCAAAATAAGCTAAACTCTGGCATCAGCAAAACAGAGATTAAATGCTTGAAAAGACAAAGAGCCTGTGTTGGCATTACAAAGGGAATAAGCTGGACAATGATCAAACTTCAGCTTGGCCAAACACAGAAAAGCATTACTGCAGTCTGGTACAACCTGTAAGAGACAAGTTTTCCAACCCCCTTTTTTAATAATTAGAGATTCAGGAGTCACATAACAGATGATCAATTTTTTTTTTTAGGTGAGGCCAGCAGAGAGATATTAACATTTGCATTGTTTACACCTTGACTGCTAAGTGAAAAGTTCACATAGTGAACTTCATCTACAAGTTCAAGCTGCTGTGCACCATCATGATAACCAGGTAATATTTTCCAAATTGCTTGAACTGCATGAGCGACTCCAAAGCAGGCTTGTGTTAAAGAGAATCACCTGGAATCATTTTTCTTCCATAGGCCTTAAATAAGTGCTAGACATTGATATCAATTCACTTGGTGATGTTCATTTAATATCTAATTCCTCCTTCATGAACAGGGCTCCTGGCCCAAATTGTGTGCGTGCTCTCTGCGAGACCAGACTTACATAACTGCAGACAAAAACCTTTCCTTATCAAAGTTGACACGGACTGAAATAAAGTTGTATGGCATCAGCATAAAGTGAGAAGAACTAACAAGTGAAATGAGACAGCTCAGAGGAGGAATAGTATTTAAAAAGGGGAGAGAATGAAAGTCATCAAATAGATGCTCATGGAAAACCAGATTGAATCAGTGAGGCAAAGGACGCCTCCGCAGTTACAGACCGCAGGGCATTTATTTAGATGAGAACAGAAATCACCCAAGGCACCCCCTGACAGCCTTAGGCCAAGCTGCTTGCGGTCCATTTCACAACGCAAGACAGTTATGCTGATGAAATAAGCATACATGAAATAAGTATACATTTCTGATTTATTAATCTTAAAGGGAATTTACAGTTCTAAAGATCTTTCTCTCCCTCAAATGCACACCCCTCACTCTCTCCTTCACACTGGCTAATTTCTTTCTCTGCACAAAACAGGTAGGAAAACAGTGTTTCTGGATATGATTTCAAGGATTACGGTAGTCTCATTATTGTCACTACTCAAACGTAATCTCAGATATGCTTCAGTTTGATGTCATTAACAATAGCTGTTCAAACAGTGCATGCTAGTATACTAATGTAATCCATGACAAGAAGAAGAAAACAAATTTCCAGCAGGAACAGTGAGAACTGAACACCCTAGATGGGTTGCTGAAGCTACAGCCAGCTCGGAGCTTCACCTAAGGGAATGCAGACAGAAATAAAATGGAGATACATTCATGTGTCATGCTTAGCAGACAAAGTAAGCCTTCCTTTGTAACTTAATGAAAAGGTCACCATTACATCTGAGTTAGGTACTCTGTGATTTCATGTGCCAAACACAGGTGATTTTCACTGGAAGATATACTACCCGCCTTCTACAATGTTCCCCATAACGGGAACAGGCTTGCTGGCTGTTGAAAAGAAACTCGCTAGGACCATCCCAGGTGTAGACTTCTGCTTTCCACTTCTAGCCGCCGAATGCGACTCTGCTGAGCGCCACTGCGTGAGTTGTCCATCAGGCCTTTTGCAGCCAGAAGACAGATCATCAGCGACTGGGCATTTGGTGAGGGTTTGCTGAAAGCATAAGGATGCCGAATAAATATTACTTAATGGCCATCTCATTCCTTGGCACTCCTTCATTCAAGCCTAGAGCTGGTCAAAGAAATGTGTTAGCCCCATTGGGTTGGCAAGTGGGAGTGGGAGGGAAGATGGAGACCAGAGCTGAGGGAAGGAAAAATACAACAATATCTTCTTTCCTTTTTTATTTTCACATAGCAAAAGAATAACAACAAAACCCAGCCCCCAATAAACTTTTTTTAGGTCAGCCTTCAAGGTTTTTCTCAGGCAAAAGAAAAATCGATGTTTCAGTTGTGTTACTCTCTTGTTACCCTTTCTTTTAAACGTAGATCAATTTTAAAGGAAAACAGTGCTCCCTTGAAATGAAAATGAGAAACTTTTTATCTAGAAAATGTCAAGCTAAATAGGCCGATACTTTTCATTATTAAAATGTCTAAATGAATGCATCTGCTTTTTGGTATTTTCCCCCATGTTTTTTCAACTAAAAATATTCCAAGTTCAGAAACAATTAGTGCCACTGATACGTGCACTACTCTTCTCCGGGGTGAAAGGGGTACACACCAGAGCCCGGGGGCTCAAGACCCCCATAGCTGAGGCCGCCCCCAGCACATGGGGGTTGCCCATCAGCAAATATCTGTGCACAACAAGCCACTGTGACCCCCAGGCTTGGTGTGGAAAAAGGCAATAAGAAGGGGAAACACAACGTAGCTGTTTTGAACTATTTATTTCTCTTTGCAAAGCTATCAGCAACTGGAAGGAACATAAAAATCTGACTCCAGAGTTGATAAAACAACTTTTCTTTTGCTAACGAGCTGTTGTTAGGGTCAGAATTAAGTGCAGATGAGGCCCATCAATTTTTTTTTCAGTGTCCCTCTCCCACCCATGCCTAACCCTTCGTTTCGGCATCCACAACACCCGCAGCAACACTTTGTCCCAGCATCAGACCGATAGTGCCCCTTCTCCTCTCACGCTGGGGAGCACACAGCAGCTTGTGCAGATCAAATCACCTGCACTGGATCACATCACGCAGCCCTTTTTAGACAACAGAAGTGCCACTCACTTCCCATCTCCAACAGGATAAGGAGACTCTCGGTCTGTCCTATAGAGGCAACAAAGCAAAAAACCCTGTAAGAAGAGGCAGAAGGCGTGCCAGAACAGACCTCTGCTACTTCTGCAGGGAGCCTGAGAGATTGCACTTGCCTAATCTTTAAGTCACATAGGTGCTAAACTCCCGAACCTCTGTTCCCACTCTTCTCACTACCTGCAAGCAGTGTCTCAAACTCTTTCTCTTTCTATTGACATCAGTAAGAATGGCTCCATTTTGCAGCAGTAAGGGATGGATTCTGTGGATCTCCATGTTGTCTCATGGACCGTGCACAACACCCATGAATCTGTGCAACTCTATTCCTTTACTTTTAAAAAAGCAGGTTCAAATCATGGACTTGCACACTAACTGAGCGCTACAGCAGCCTTTAATGCCGACATTCAGTTAACACTGACAAATTAGTTGAGTTCTTGCAATTTACGTGAAGTTTCATCAGAATATAGTCCAATATTCAATTAGGAACTTTTGGCGGGGGAAGACACCATGCAGATCTTCGAACACTGTGATCAATATATTAAAGACCAGAGAGCCTTTGAAGTCAAGCTGTTTTAATTAATCTACTTTATTTTGCATTTTGCTTGTCTCAGAAAAATATTCTTTCAATTCCAGTCCGTTCCCAGTATTGATAATTGATCCTGCCCCAGCACGGAGGGACTGGATAAGATGCTTTCCTGAGATGGCCCTCAACTTCCATTTCTGAGATACTCTAATGAATGAGCTAACCTCTGAGCACCAACCTGCAAATAAAACTGGAACATATTTGCCTCTTCTGCAAATGCATCCTGATTATCCTAGGCTTATAGGTGTAAGCAATCCTTAGACTTGTCTGCTTTCCTTAGAGCACTTATTGATGTTGTACCAGCTGAGCCTTGGTCTACTGCAGCACGCCAGACTGGGAATCCATTACAGCACAACCACTAAATATATGCTAGAAGGAGTAGCAGATGTGCCCAGTGGCTTGGGAAAAGTACATGTTATGTTTAATTATGTGACATAGTTAAAAAGGAAGCAGAAACAAAATCACGTATGCAATTAATGAAGGGCAGGAAACTTTAATTAGATGTAAGTACATAATATTAAGCAACTATTTTGCTCAGATGAGACAATTTGCTGAATTCAAATCACTGCTAAACCTGAACAGTCTCTCTGGATCCTACACTTCATAATACTTAGATTCAGAGTTTAGATCGTCAGGGTCAGAGTGTCTGAAGTCAGATTCAAATATCTCCAGAGTGGAGTACAAATAATGGTTTAAACTTGCAGCCATCTGTGGTGAGGGTTATCATCCTTGGACTCTGAAGAGAGAGCAATTACCAGAAGCCCTTGGCAGTTATGAAATGCAGGATGATGTTACTTTACCACTGCAGGCTTTGGATAACATTAAATACACCTACATGGCATTACAGTAATGGGATCCCCAAAGTGTGTCCTGTGTTGTACTTCCAGCCCTCAAACTCTTCCTGTGCAGCTTGCAAAAGGATGCCAGCGTACGAGAGGGCAGGTGCCAGGAGGATGGGACCAGTCTCTTTTCAGTGGTGCCCAGTGATAGGACAAGAGGTAACAGGCACAAACTTGAACGTAGGAAGTTCCACCTAAACATGAGGAGGAACTTCTTTCCTTTGAGGGTGGCAGAGCACTGGAACAGGCTGCCCAGAGAGGCGGTGGAGTCTCCAACTCTGGAGACATTCCAAACCCGCCTGGACGCCATCCTGTGCAACCTGCTGTAGGTGACCCTGCTCTGGCAGGGGGGTTGGACTAGATGATCTCCAGAGGTCCCTTCCAACCCCTGTGATTCTGTGATTCTGAGAGGAGGAAGGAAGGGAGCACACAGCCCCAGCACCAGCGCTCTCCCAAAGCTCACATCCCCCCTCCTCTTCCCACTCTGTGTAGGGGCTGGGCACACCACCAATGCTCAGGTTAGAAGTCTGAAGACATGAAACGGTGGCCTGTCCACAAATATATGGGATGTCATGGGCTTCTGTGTATAAGGCCTAAGGGAAGCTTCTCCAGGATGTCAGTTAGCTCAGACAGTACACTGAAGATTGTGGAGTAAGTGAAACTGGTACATCAGCATTTCTGCCTCACCATCACCAGGGATGGTGGGTGTTTTGCCCTGGCTGAAACACTGCAGGGACATATTGTGCTCAGTGTGGGCCCAAGCATACGAATGAAATGGTACTCCCCATCCAACTCCCTCGTTATTTTCCCCAGCTTTCCCTGATTTTCCCTGGCCTGCATATGCTTGACAGCTGTGCAACTGGATATTGAGCAAAGGGGGTAAAAATGACTGTTGGATACTGCTTTGGACACTGAGCACAACCAGTTTTTCCCTTCTGCTTGGTAAGACTAGTTGCTCTGAGAGAAAACCAGTATGTGATTATGCCATTATTTGAAGAACTGTAGTTTCATCTCTCAAATGCGAAGTGCAAAGCTTTGATTGTACAGGCAAACTTACCTTTGACACTACACTCTATCAAGTGCTTTACCTTGCAGCCCTACCACTCATTCAATGGACATTTTAATAGAATCTTATTAAACATGAGAAAGTATTGGCACCTGAGGACAGATAGCTCAACAAATGTTAATGGAAGTAAGTAAATAAGGAGAGATGTTAGTAAGAACAATACTCTTCAGCACATTGTCCTTCTCCTGTCTAGGTTTTAGGGTGTCATTACACATGTTGTGTTTGCAGCCATGTACTTAATTGCAAGATTTGCTAGTAATTGACAATAGGACTCTCTTCTGCAATAAAAAATTCATCTGATGGACCTGTAAGATTTATGGAAGCTGTAAAGCTTAAACAGAAGTCATCTTGAACTGATGCAAAATTCCCAGGACAACAGAGCAAGCCATGGTTATAGTGGAATTTTAACTAGCTCTCACTGTATTTTTAAAACATACACAGAAGTGAATACTGTATATTCTGTGACAATAATTTACTTTTAGAGGCATCTGACACTAACCAACTGGCCAGGAGCATTGCAATGTACCAATAATGAATTATCTTTAAGCAGCATTTTGCATCTAAATGATGCCAATGTGCTTTATAGGTTAAATACTTGGCTGTTGTAACTCCATTGCAGTCCGAGTGCTTTCAGAGGATCTACACTTGTATACATGACTGAAGGATGCCATGATATTTTTTTCATGCACATTGGCATTCAGCCATGGATGAACAGCTGTCTACTAGCTAACAACAGTGCTTCATGTGACTTCAGATAATACTTGTCTGATTGAAACCTGGAGGGAAATGAGATAGACCCGAATCATGAACTGAGAGGTCTGAGCCTGTATGAAGCTGTCTGGAACCAAGTAGTAGAACAATTATTGATTCACATACTGGAGCACATAAGACAATTATTTACCTCTTGATTTTTTTCCCTATAATCTGTCCAAGAACAGGCATTTTTTGTGTACGGACTTGTTGTTGTGTCCTTTTGACCCCTAATCATTACCTGTCCCATCATGAAACACTTCATGGTGGCAGTGAGATTCCCCTCATGTAGTTTCTTTGCTTATCACAGCCCTGATATTCCTCCCACATGTGACCTCTTACAAGAGGTCAGGTAAAAAAAACCCACCCACAAATAAAAGTGATTCAGAACCTTGTGATTAATCTTCAAACATTTTATCTAGGATGGGGCAGCTAGCTTGAGTCAGTTATTAATTACTCACATCTGTTTCTGCAATAGGTGGGCCTGGCAGAGCTCTCCAACGCTTGGATCCAGAAGGAAACTTTCCTGTGTTCATGGCTGCTTGGCTTCAGTGTTTGGGTTGGGTTTATGCCATCTCTCCTTTCTCTGACAGAATGTGGTTGCATTTAAAAATAGAAGACTCCATCTGCTGTATGGGAAACCAAATTGCAGCTAATGTCAATGTATTTCTCTTGTCCATGCTCAGGGAGGAGATTGCCATTCAGAAAGTACTGTCACAGACCTATAAAGATCCAGACAGGCTGTTTGTTTCTCTCCGACTCCTTTCCACTACAATGTAGTAACAACAGAAGAAAACCAGTTGGTTCTGCCATCAGCTCCATGAAGGTGGAGTTGTTTCGATGCAAGTAACCCACTGGGACCTGTGTCACCCCAGGGGTGCATGGCCAGGCAAGTCTGTGGAGTGACTCCCATTGACTTCAGGAAGCTCTGGATCAGGACTGAAGGCTCTGCACAACTTTCTCGACGATCCCAGTTTTCCACAGTGCTCGGCAGGACCCCAGTGCTCTCACAGATCTGCCAGTGGGCTCACAGCCTGCAGCAGGCTCCCACAAAGCCCGGAGCAGAGGCCAGGCCATCCCCTGCAGGAAGGCATGGGAATCCTGAACAGTGGCCAGAGGAGACAAGCAGATCACTGCAGGAAAACATAAGGCTATTTAAGGGATGGCATCGCAAAAGATTAAAGATTTCCATTTCAAACAGCCAGTTCCCCAGTGGAATACAGATCCTACCCCGTGACAGCATGCATACTTTGGTGACTCACTTATAGCAACTGCTCATTAATTTGTCTAAATATTTTCCATTTTATGCACTCCCAGTCCTCCGACTCCTCTCACTTGTATACACCTACCCAGACCCCTTCCCACAGAGGCCAGCATGACGCTGCTGTGAGCTTGGGAGGCTGGTGGTGAGGACCAAGGTGGCCGTGACTATGCGGCAGAGTGGGACAGCCTCTCCCCTGCCCCAGGCAGGCAGTGGTGCCTGGAACAGGGGGCCAAGGAGCTGGAAGAAGTAGACACAATGGGATTACTTGGGATGTCAGCAGCGTGCTGGGGCATCAGGAATAAAAACCTGATGTTGCAGGGGTAATAGCCCCTCAACAAATATGTTTAAAAAAAAAAAAAAGAAAAAACCCCAAAAGGTTCATTATTATAATACAGAACTCCAGAAAGACCCCACAGGAGTAATTCCAGCTGAAACTATGGAAACCAGTAACTCTAGCCGAGATCAACTGGGAAAAAGACCTTAAGTAAACATATGATGAAGAGGGAATCTGAAGCTCATAGCTTATTTTGCTGTGGGGTTTCAGAAACCTACCTAATGCTTCTGACATTTGGAACATGCAAAACTTAAGAGATTTCAAATAAAACAGCAAAATAAAAGCAGTGAACTTTATCTATTTGTCAAAATGTCAAAGTTGTTTTTTAATGAAATCCTGACACTGCAGCATTTGTTTGGACCTTCCAGTGCCTCAATATCTACTCCTGATGTTTTTCTTCTGGTGCATATCAGGGAAGGGATGAGAAAAACTGTGCTTGTGTCACTGGGCTCACAGGGTTTTGAGTGTTGTGATCACAAGTTAAAAAGCTTTAATTGCCACTGCATGAGTTATCTCACTGAGTTCATAAAGGCTGTTCTGATGTCTCACATATGCCTGAATGCTCTGATTTAATGTCAGAGCATGCAGCCCTTAATCTGATCAAACTCATGCTAGGGGTCACAATACAGCACTCTCAGAGCCATCCTGGCAACCCAGTGGGTCACTGTGCACTCACTACTTTCAAAAGTCAAATACCTTGCTACAAGACCATGAGATACACTCATAAAGCAATTTTTGTTTGTCTGGGGCAGCAGCTTGCTCAAATGCTGCTCAAGCTGTATTGCTTTTTGTTGGTCACTGTTCCAGAATTCATTGTCAGGAGACAGCATTTGAGGATTCAGAGTTTTCGAAGATTTATTAAGCAACCTGGAAGACAGCCAACAGAGCTAACTAGTAAAAACCTTTAAAGTACATTCCAGAAAAAAATACTGCCCTGCTACAAGAATAGCATCTCCAAACTGTTTTTAGACACAGGATCCGTCCTCACCAATTAGACTGTGTTTGATAATTTGGAGAATAAAATTGGTTTGTGATCCTTTAAGATGAGTATCTTATACACAGATGAATGAGCTATACTCTCATGTCTGCTCTCATGTCAAGCTGTCAGATAAAGTGCTAAAGCAGAAATAAAACAAATACCAGATTTCCTTTTTTGTCTGGTTTTAAGAAAAGTATACTGAGTGCCCCAAATAAATCCTCATTATGTTACTTTTCTTAAAATAAATTAGTGAGAAAATAGTTTAGCACATGAAAAGTTCCTCTTTCACCATAGATTAGTTGGCAGGCCCTGATAGAGAGACTGGAGATATTCCTTTTATCTGATGGAAAAAATCTATCTTCCTGGACTGAGCTATGGCAGCTTTATTCATTAGTATTTGCTTTCTTTTTCTGTTGAAAAATGCCAGTGGGTGAAGGAAGCAGACTATCTTTGGTAGGACGTTATTAACCTAGACTTTGGGAAGCTGCAGTTTGCTGCTTCCCACAGGCTGGGAAAATCACTGAAATCCACACTTCCACTGAAATAAATTCCCTGAAGGAGATGGGGCATCATCTCTCTGTGCCACAGTTCACTATCTGGAAAATAAGGGTCAAATATTTTGTCACTTTAAAGGAGGCATGAAAGAATGACATTAATTCACTCACCCAGGTAAAAATACAGATATCCATTAACAAATCATAAAAAGGATTTATATCTCTGAATTGCATCTCTTCAGCCAAAAAAAAGTGTAGCTTGTAGTAACTAGAACATCTACCACCTTGTACTGAAAAATATTTTATCACAAGCATAGTGAGAAATAAGGAGACAGAAACCCATGCTTGGAGGGTTGACTTCCCTAGGATGAAAGGAGGTTAGGGCTTTTGTGATCTACAAGCACTTCTGTTTGGTGTTTGTTCAGTCATTAGTGCAATAGCTGTTCTGATCTTCACAGTACCACACAGTATCACAAATAATACTAGCAATGAACAGACTCACAAACAATTTGGACAACCACATACCTTCTGCAGATTCAGAGAGATCAGATTTTTAGGAATACGCACATAATACATTCATAGAATCATAGAATCATAGAATCATTTTGGTTGGAAGAGACCTTTAAGATCATCAAGTCCAACCGTTAACCTAACACTGCCAAGTTACCACTAAACCATGTCCCTCAGCACCACAGCTACACTTCTTTCAAATACCTCCAGGGATGGCTGCACCTCAAATCCTGTGTTCAGTTTTGGGCCCCTCACTACAAGAAAGACATTGAGGTGCTGGAGCGTGTCCAGAGAAGGGCAACAAAGCTGGTGAAGGAACTAGAGAACAAGTCTTATGAGAAGCACCTGAGGGAACTGGGATCATTTAGCCTGGAGAAAAGGAGGCTGACGGGAGACCTTATTGCTCTCTACAACTACCTGAAAGGAGATTATAGCAAGGTGGGGGTCAGTCTCGTCTCCCAAGTAACAAGAGATAGGACAAGAGGAAATGGCCTCAAGTTGCGCCAGGGGAGATTTAGACTGGATATTAGGAAAAATTTCTTCACTGAAAGGGTTATCAAGCATCGGAACAGGCTGCCCAGGGAAGTGGTTGAGTCACCATAGAATCATAGAATCATAGAATGGTTAGAGTTGGGAGGGACCTTAAAGATCATCTAGTTCCAAGCCCCCTGCCATGAACAGGGACACCTTCCACTAGACTAGGTTACTCAAAGCACCACCCAACCTGGCCTTAAACACCTCCAGGGACAGGGCATCCACAGCTTCTCTGGGCAACCTGTTCCACTATCTCAACACCCTCAGAGCGAAAAATTTCTTCCTGAGATCTAATCTAAATCTACCCTCTTTCAGTTTAAAACCATTACCCCTCACCCTATCACTACACTCCCTGATAAAAGAGTCCTTCTCCATCTTTCCTGTAGGCCCTCTTTAAGTATTGGAAGGCCGCTATAAGGGCCTTCTCTTCTCCACGCTGAAGAACACCAATTATCTCAGCCTGTCTTCATAGGAGAGGTGTTCCATCCTTCTGATCATCTTTGTGGCCCTCCTCTGGACTCACTCGAACAGGTCCATGTCCTTCTTAGGTTGGGGGCCCCAGCTTGGTGCTGTTGGCAAACTTGCTGAAGGTGCTCTCAATCCTACTGCCCATGTCACCAACAAAGATGTTAAACAGCACTGGTCTCAGTACTGGCCCCTGAGGAATGCCACTCGTCACTGCTCGCCACTTGGACATTGAGCTGTTGATTGCAACTCTTTGAGTGCAACCATCCAGATAATTCCTTATCCACTGAGAGGTCCATCCGTCAAATCCATGTGTCTCCAATTTAGAGATAAGGGTGCCGTGCGGGACAGTGTCAAATGCTTTGCACAAGTCCAGGTAGATGATGTCAGTTGCTCTTTCCTTATCCACTGTAACTCCATCGTAGAAGGCCACCAAATTTACCAGGCATGATTTGCCTTTAGTGAAGCCATGTTGGCCGTCACCGATCACCTCCTTATTTTCCACGTGCTTTAGTATAGTTTCCAGGAGGATCTGCTCCTTGATCTTGCCAGGCACAGAGATGAGACTGACCAGCCTGTAGTTCCTCAAGTCTTCCTTTTTTCCCTTTTTAAAAATGGGGGTTATGTTTCCCCTTTTCCAGTTGGTGGGAAATTCACTGGACTGCCATGACTTCTCAAATATGATGGATAGGATAGCGGCTTAGCAACTTCATCTGTCAGTTCCCTCAGGACTCACGGATGCTCTTATCAGGTCCCATGGCTTTGTGCACCTTTGGGTTCCTTAGATAGTCTTGAACCTGATCTTCACCTACAGTGGGAGGTTCTTCAATCTCCCAGTCCCTGACTTTGCTTTCTGTGACTTGGGCGGTATGGTTAAAGCACTTGCCAGTGAAGACTGAGGCAAAAAAGTCGTTGAGTACCTCAGTCTTCCCCAAATCCTGGGTGACCAGGTCTTCTGTTTCCTTCATGAGTGGTCCCAAATTTTCCCTAGTCTTCCTTTTATGACTGACATGCTTACAGAAGTTTTTCTTGTTGCTCCTGATGCCCTTGGCCAGATTTAACTCTATCTGGGCTTTAGCTTTCCTAACCTGATCCCTGGCTGCCTGGACAATTTCTCTGTGTTTTGCCCAGGCTACCTGTCCTTGCTTCCACCTTCTATAGGCTTCTCTTTTGTGTTCAAGTTTGTCCAGGACCTCCTTGTTCATCCATGCAGGCCTCTTGGTATTTTTGCCTGACTTCTTTGTTGGGATGCATTGCTCCTGAGCTTGGAGGAGGTGGTCCTTGAATATTAACCAGCTTTCCTGGGCCCCTCTTCCCTTCAGGGCTTTATCCCATGGTACTCTACCAAGCAGATCCCTGAAAAGGCCGATGTCTGCTCTCCTAAAGTCCAGGCTAGTGAGCTTGCTGTGCGCCCTCCTCACTGCCCTAAGGATCTTGAACTCCATCATTTCATGGTCACTGCAGTGAAGGCTGCCCTTGAGCTTCACACTCCCCACCAGCCCCTCCTTGTTGGTGAGAACAAGGTCCAGCATAGCACCACTTCTCATTGTCTCCTTTATCACTTGGAGAAGGAAGTTATCATCAATGCATTCCAGGAACCTCCTGGACTGTTTATGCCCTGCTGTGTTTTCCCTCCAACAGATATGAGCCTGGTTGAAGTCCCCCATGAGGACCAGGGCTTGTGAACATGAAGCTACTCCTATCTGGCTATAGAGGGCCTCATCCACTCGGTCTTCCTGGTCCGGTGGCCTGTAGCAGACCCCCACTGTAATGTCACCTGTTCCTGCCCTCCCTTTAATCCTGATCCATAAGGTCTCAGTCAGCTCCTCATCCATCCCCAGACAGAGCTCCATGCATTCCAGCTGGACATTGACGTAGAGGGCGACACCCCCTCCTCGTCTCCCCTGCCTGTCCTTCCTGAAGAGCCTCTAATTGTCCTCTAATGTCCTCTAAAAGCTGAGCAGCACAGACAGATTTATCCATTGCCCAGCCAGGATGATTCACAAACCAAGGCATGAAAAATCATCTAATATCGCAGCACAATACCACTTCTGACTACTGTGTTGAGAAACCGTGGATAAAGAGTTTTCTTTGACTAGGCAAACTAACACATACTTTCAGTTACAGCCTACCTTAGTGGTAGATGATAGATGTTAGCACCTTCTTCCTTTGGTTTCTGCACTAGTGATAAGTGATATCCCACATCATGTAGTTCTCACTACCAACACCTTCCCACCAAGAGCAAGACTGTGGCAGATTCTTCCAACAGTTATTCCTTGCACCATCTTCATACCTTTGTCAATAGCTTGTCGTCAAAACGGCCTGAGAGATCCAAAAAATCAGGGGACAGTGCGAGCTGTCAATGCACACATACGTTGAACAGTAACTGGCATTGCTCTGGCATTGCTCTACTAACTATTAAGTACCCAGCCTGGGTGACACATCTGTGAACTCTCCAGATGTACAACGTAGTGCTCCGATGAGCTTCACAACAAGAACTGTCAAATTAACACCCTATTAATGATGTAGTCTGGCACTTGCACAACAAACTGAAATTGCACAGCTTATGAGGAACTAGATCAAGAATAATGTCTCAAATTTCTTATTTAGGGAAACCTTCCAAAAGTTTCCAGAGGATAGGTTGAAATTTTCCTTCTTTTCTTCATATGAGGAAAGGCTGCAAGAGCTGGGACTCCTCAGCACAGAGAAGAGAAGACTCAGGGACATCTTATCAGTGTGTATAACCTGATGAGAGCAAATGAAGATGAGGGAGCCCGACTACTCCCAGTAGTGACTACTGACAGGACAAGGCTTAATGGACACAAATTAGAACACATAATATTCCAATTGCACACAAGAAAACAATTTTTACTGTAAGTGTGGATGAACACTGGCACAGGTTGCCCAAAGAAGTTGTTGAGTCTCCATACTTGGAGGTATTCAGAACCCAATTGGACATGGTCCTGGGCAACCTGCTCTAGGTCTCCCTGCTTGAACTGAGGACTTGAGCTAGATAACCTCCAGAATTCCCTTCTAACCTCAACCATTCTGTGATTCTGTGATTCTCTGATTCTGTTTTACACATAAAGCATCTTAACTCAGCCCTGATGCACACAGGAAGTGTTTCTGGGACAACAGATGATCCCAAACTGCTCCACTAGCATTCATCGCAAAACAAAATCTCTGTATTCCAGAGTATCATATGGCAGCCACAGTCAGTCATCTACTAAACCTCTGAAATATAAAAGTATAGTGCTATTGTGGACAGAAGTACAAATGATGGATTATGTAAATTGGTATTTATTGCAGGTGTTGATGGAAACATTTTAAATTTATTCCAGGGTTACTGTAGCTGGCCTTGGAAATCTAACTCTCTTTGGAATCTCACAATTAGCATATCAGGAAATTACTCTGCTTCTGATGCCCAGAAAGAGTTGTGGTTGCCCATTAGAAATTAGATGACTTTCTGCAAGAGGATGTAATAGAGTACTGAATGGTCAGTGGCATGACCAGGCTGACAGTATCTGACGGATCACGCTTCACATGCGATTCATGCTAAAAGCTAGAAATTGAGACCAAGAGAAAGAAAACATGGATTTTCCTGACACCCTATTTCATCCTTCATTGCTGAAAATAATTCCATGTTTTCAATCAAAATTAATGAAGAAGGCTGCATATTCAACACAGTTGAGGTAACCAGGTAACATATTGTCGTGGTTTAACCCCAGCAGGCAGTTAGGGCCATGCAGCCGCTCATGCAGTTCTCCCCCTTCCCTCCCCAGAAGGGTAGGGAGAAGAGGGAGAAAAGGAGGGGAAAGGAAAGGGAAAAAATACTTGTGGGTTGAGATAGAGAGAGTTTAATAGAACAATAACAGAAAAAGGAAAATAACAACAACAATAATAATCATAATGGTGAAAGAATATACAAGATAAAGTAATACAACACAAGTCACTCTCACCACCCGGTGAATTGGTTGCCCAGCCCATCCTGAGCAGGGATTGCAGATCCCCAACCCCTGACCAACCACCATTTATATACTGAGCATGATGTTATGGTACAGAATATTCCACTGGCCATTCCATTGTTTTGTTTAAGCTCCTTCTCAGCTTCTACAGGAAGCTGAAAAAAGTCCTTGAATAGTATAGACATCACCTAGCAACAACTAAACCCGTATGCATTATTGACATTCCTTTCATACGTTTCATACCAAAAATGAAACACAGCAACCACTAGAAAGAAAATTAACTCCATCCCAGCTGAAACCAGAACACATATCTAAGGATTTTGGGCTCTGTTCCTGTGAACATTTCAACTGGTAATTAGTTTTCTTCTAATAGTTTCAGTACCACTGGTCATACTAATTATTTGCATGACAGGAAACATGTCAAGATACAGTCTATTAGCAAGGTGACCCCAAAGGCCCAGATTCACCAAATAAGGATGTGGACCATGATAGAATTCTGTTAATGTGGTTTGAATCTTCATTATATAATTCAATAAAATGAATCATGAATATATCTTCACAATACAGTTCACATTAAAATGTGAAACTACAGCCAATAAATGTAGTTCATTTGAAAATTTATGTCCTACCAAGCCTCATTCTAGAGTAAAGCTAAGTCAGCATCTTCTTAAAGTCCTTTCCATCACACCTCAAATCCACAGATGTCCCTTTTTTCCTGTTAAAAAAACAACATGGGTCATATTCTTGGCTGACTTCAGTAATATGAAGTAGAGTTACAATCACCAATTCTCTGACCTAGAAGTGCAGCTCTGGAACAGAATATACACATTTCATGAGGAAAATCAAATGGAAACAGGTTAAATTACCAAAAAAATATAATTCCCATAAACAGTACTTCTTCACTTCTACTGATTCATTTATGTCATCTACATAAAAGATTTGCAAATGGTAAGTGAAATGTGGCATCTGGCTGGGAGCTAAACAGTGTTTTTAATAGATCTCAGAAACATGTCTCTTACAAAGCAAGACATTCAGCTCTCTTATCTTACACTGAGTAATTAGCCTCAGTAGTGACAAACTGCTTCCAAATGAACAAGCTTTTGATAGGAAACTCTATCAAATTTCAGTGGAAATCTGATCACAGGAAAATTGCTCATGGAAAGAAATAGCTCAACACTTGGTGCATCCCTTAAAAACAAGGATTCCTTGGTATTATCTCATTTAATATAGATGTTTCAAACAATAAAAGCCCCAAATGTTACTCATACTAAGCAGTTTTGATTAGTTGTGGTTTTCATCCAATTAAAATGTATTAAAATTGGCATACAGGTACTTAAATTTATCTAGAGTTACAACTGTATTCTAGTTTCTGTATTTCAATCTGGTTTTGTACTTCAAATTTGTATTTCAATTTATGCTAGACACTAAATGACATGTCTAGGAAAAAATGAAAACTACTAATTTTTTAGTTTTGTTTTGCATGAAACACCTGTTTATTTAATTTTTTCCCTATTATGTAATATATTTGTTCTCTCCATCTCAATCATAGGTAGGATGGGCCATTTTCTATGCAGGCAACCAACAGAGGTTTCATCATTTTGCAATACACAGCAGCTACCACTGCTATTAATAGGTAAGATTTAGGGCTAAGCACTTCTGCAGCTTGGGTCATTTTCTTTTGTTGCCTAATTAGCAAAAGAACTCTTTGGAAAGGCATGCACTTCTCAGACTGAGTGGAAAAGGAATTATTGATGAAATGTTAGGAGTATGAAAGCAATTGAAAAGGAAATACCTTCTAATTAAATATCTGGTTTAGGATTTGAAAGTGTACATTGTCCTAGATAGGCCATTGATCTGCGAAGATTGTTCCTACAGAGTACCATGTACTGCAGGAGATGCTTTTGGGACAGGAAAGAAATCATTTATCCATTAAGAATTCCAAATTGCCAAGCTATAAGGAATCCCTTCCCCATTCTCCTTGTGCCTTCTTTGGTGCCCATCTCCCTCCACATAAACACTTCCCATACTAAAGAACAAGGCTAATAGGTCAAAATCACCTGAACGGGGGGGCTGGACTAGATGATCTCCAGAGGTCTCTTCCAACACCTGTGATTCTGTGATTTTGTGATTTCCAAAAACCAGAGGAAAAAAATCCCAAATATATTTCACACTTAATCTGAAAGGGATGAGGTTACCCTTGTTACATGACCTCCTTCCCTTCTCACCTGCAGAAGACAGCCCATTGCGCTACAGGAAACCCTGAGGCTCTTGGCCCGGGCTGCCAGGCTCTGGGCTTGGCAGATGCCTTTTAGACAGGCTGGAGAGGAGGACATCAGACGGGAAGGAAAACAGAGAAAATTTCCCTGGGAAAAATCCCTTGTTTCTGCTGAACTGATCCACAAACTGACAGAATTCTACAGGATGTTTTGATTTCTTCCATACTGCCTTTTCCTGACAGAAAAAAAAAAAGAAATAAGAAATGTTTTCTCTGAAAATTTCCATGTGACTGTATTCCAGATCTTCTGCAGCAGCATGTTTCTTGTCAAATCCTAAGAGCTAAAGGGATGAGATCTAAACAGCCTGGCGATCAATAGTTTATGTTTGGCTGATGTTAAAACAGGTTCTGTAGACCGCTTGACAGTTCTGCTCAAAGCGTACAGTGAATAGCTATAAATATCCTGACATAAGGCAACGTTGTTCCAGTGCGGGAACTCAAAGTAAACCCTCTGTCCTTAGACAACTCGCCCTTTAGCCACAAGCACCAGGGGCAACTGCCACATCACCAGCCTCTCTGTATGGTTTCTTTCCGTAGGAGGGCAAGCACTCGCCTGCATGCACAGGTTACCTACACATGCCGTTCATCTGGAGCTGAGCAGATTAAAAAAAAAAAGGTTTTATGCAGGATCTGCCACATTCACTAAATAATTCAACAAACTAGTTTTTCTTTAGGCTTCTGCCTGAAGCTACATGTATTTTTGGTTTGAGCACAGCACTATTTGTTTGGGTTCATTAAGTTCCTACTGTTCAACTGACCTTGCCATGGTTTTTTGGGGTTTTTTTTTTGGTGTGGTGGGGGTTTTTTTTGACATAAGCAGCATGATGAATTATTTTTTCCCCCAATTAATATAAAGAAAGTCTCAAATGTTTAAATACGGGCCTGCTCCATCAAGACTGCTTTGAGGAAATAAGCTGTTATTTGATTTCCTGGTGGGATTAGTTCTTGTCAAATACATTTTTAATGCACTTCTGGTATCTAATGAATTATGTAGCACGCCTCTTTTTCTTCTGTCAAATGAGGTTTGGAAGAAATCAGGTCAAGTCCGATGGCAAAAAATGACATAGTATTCTGAAATAACCCCTAGTCTGAGGGAAAGAACCATTCTAATGGAAACTAATTCATGATGAAATAAAGGAAAACATTACAAACAAGCCAAGCCACCTTTTTTTTTGTGGCCACCACCAACAAAGAAAGTTCTTCCAATAAAGCGGAGGCCAGGTACAATTTTTACAGGCCTTAAAGGAAGCTAGTAAAAGCCAGGTTTGAAACAATCGAAAGAAGGTTATTCATCCCTCGGTGCACAGCAGGCCAGTAGCACTCCCAGACAGGGGATGCTGAGGAGGTCAGAAGCTTATGTGGGTATAAGCAGAGCCTGAACACAATCCTTGAAGAGAGATCCATTGCCAGTTACTAAACAGAAAAATCAGAATGCTCAGGGAATTCCCCAAGCTCAAAATGCTCAGATGCTGGAAGAGTAGTAGGAGAAAAGTCATATGAGCTTGTCCTGTTCCTCCTCCTCCCTGGGCACCCATTATTGTCACTGTGGGACGCAAAAAATAACTTAGATGGCTCCCTGGTCTAAACTGTTATGGTTATTCTTGTGTTCACATCATTGTTAAACGGTAAAATCCTAGAATAAAAGAAAAATTGCCAAAGTTACTTCTGTTGTTTGGTCATATGTCCAAACCCAAAGCCAGCTCTTCTTTTTAAGAAAGGGTTGACTAATATTTCTGTGGAATAGCACCATTAATGCAGGTGGGGTATACATTGTCCAACATGAGATGTGGGGATGTCTTCTAACATCTCCCTCCCCTTAGGTTTGCTTCTGTGGTGCTGACACATTGATTCATTCCAGGATGAGTGACAGATGCTCTGGCTAGAGCTGAGATTAAATATGTATATTCAGGAAAGCCATTCCACTTATGTCAAATTTTCTGAGGCTTATCAGTTCTTTTTTTTTTTTTCTTTTACAGTACTGTAACATTTTGGCTATTGCCATTAAAAACTGAGGAGGTACATAATTTCCAATTAAACTTTGACCACCACCACATTTGTTCCATTTTAAAAAATCGCTCATTTGTAATTTCCTGACAAGAATCAAATTAACAGTTTTGAATTGCCTTGAGCTAATACCATTCTCAAAGTCCTGTATACCTACGTGCTCTATTTTGATTGGGATAACTGGCCTTTACAGATCATACTTGGAAGATTATTTGTCATGTGGGGTTTACACTTAATTAAACATCAGATACATTGCTTTTTCACTAAAGCAATTTGAGCTCAAATATTTCCCAGGGGATTCTGAAGAAGAAAATTGTTCTTCTACCTCCTGCTTCCAATATATTGATTTTTTCCAAAATTTCAGTTCCTAAGGTAACCAAAGATGTCACACACACTTTGAAGGAAGAAAAAAGGACAAGGTCTTTCAAACATAGGACTTCTTTTTTTCCCCACCAACACTACTGCTTTTCAATTTTATTCTTATTTTTCCTGAAGAGTTGTTATTAATCGCCGACTAATGCGGAAGGCTTTAGTTAATCAAAACCTACCTTGACAAAATGTCTGAAATTTACCTGTTAATATATTATCTCCTACAGTTACTTTGTTCTTTTTCCAGTCCAGTCATGCTCATCCATTCAAATCCCCTCTGTACGGCTCAGAACTGGACCATGAACTTGGCCTATCCACCTCTCAGGAAAGTGGCCTCGTCAGCAGTTTAGACAGCCTGGAAACAGGTTTGTCTTAATTTCTTCTTTTGGAGGTCTTCCCTTGGTTACACTCAATTAAATAAATTGTCCCCAGAGAAAAAAATGGGGAGAGGGTGACTTCTACTGGGTGAAAGTGGGAAAGTCATGTTCCAGTCCCTGCTCTGACGAGTATATAATTATACAAGCAAAACAGAGCAGGTTTTTTGCAGGGAAAAGAGACCCTTCTGGGGCACCCCTCAGTGCAACAATTCAGCTTTTCACCAGTTTGTCTCGCACTGGAAATGTTTTCCCTAATGAAAGAACTGGAAGGTACAGACATATCATTAACAGTGTGCCTCCCTGGGCTTTTTCTGCAGGACTAAGCATATTCTGAGATTGTTTATCTTTAGACAAGCCTTGTACACAAGATGTGGGGGCAGAGGTGTGGGCTAAGCCACAAGCTATCAAAACAGGAATAGTTTATTACATGTACAGAATCTTTGAGCAGCCCATTCAAGGGCCCAGGCACACATGGCTTTAACACCCTGCGTCAGTAGCAGCCCTTCACCACCACCAAGTAAAGGACACACATTGCGCACGTGGAAATTGGGCAGGGAACTTCACGTGTGACAGACGAGATGGGGTTTCCTCACCAGCGCTACATGCAAAGCCATGGATGTCTTTATCAGATCTGACCTTAGTCTCTCAGAAGAGGGAATGAGAAATGCATGACATCTGGACAACAGATGTGAAATGCAATCCACCCTTGTCTACCGCATGTGTACCGTTAGAAACTGAGCAAAGCTCAGGGGCACAAATCATCATTGTAAATGACTACAGAAAGTGAAGGGTAACTGGGACTCAGGCAATCCATCTCCAGATGGGCAAGGAGACATACAGGATCAGACAAACAAGAGGAGGCAGGAGTGGATCTGAAAATTAACATATAAGAAGGAAAATCTTGTTACTGTAATAAGCAGTAAATTGGGATTACTACTACCTGTTTTAGTACCTTTGGACAAACCTTGCAAAAGTGGTAGTTAATTCACGCTGTTTGTACTTCTGTGTGTTTCTTGGCTTCTTGCTTCCCCTGGTGGCATAGGTGCAAAACTCTTGTGACATGAGCTTTCTTTGGGGATGCTTGGAAATTCATGCCGTGACATGGGTGGGAGGCAGAACTGCTGCCTGTCACACGGGGGGTGGCTGGGAGTGAGGAGAGATTCATCAGTGAAACATGGAGAATTGTAGCAATTCAGCAAGCTAAACTGAACACAGAGTGAAACTTAGGACTTGAAATAGGAGGACATTTCTAACCTCACTGGGTTGAAAATCCTGGCCTTTTGTTTCTTTTAGGAAGGCACACAAGCCACAGTAAGAAAACAATACCCCATCTTTCTGGCTGCTATCTAACAATGCATAGAGGGCTCTGCTTCAAAGAGATAACAATGGAAACAGGAGATAAATGATGGATAACAGAAAATGCAGCAATGAATTCCAGCTGACTCAAATTTTCCACATAGCACTTTTTCACTGATTTGGAATACTTTCGTTTTTAATTTATCAGATTGGCTTGGCCTCCCAAGAACTGAAACAGAATTTCAAAACAAGGTAAAATGCTTCAGTTTGACATTTTGAATTTTTTTCGCTTCTTTCATTCTGAAATATTTTGTTGAAGTTTTTTTGCCTTAGAATTGGGTAGACATCAAGATAATTCTAGTAAACGCAAGCCACTATTACACCTGTCCTCCTGAAAAGCCTTCTTTTCAGGCAGAAACTGAATTTTATTTTGGCTTTGGTGAGAACACTTTAAAAGCTTTGGTTTCATTTAACTTCACCTTTTTTTTCTTTTTTTTCTTTTTTTTTTTTTTTAAGTTAAGCTGTGGAACTGAAAACTCAATTGCTTACAGAGGTACAAACTAAGACGGCTGTGCTTTAGTGCCCCACGACTCAGGAGTAGGAGCATATCAGTGTTGATTGCTTTGCAGGCATCACAGAAGAAATTAGCTTTCAGAAGAGCTTAGAAGGAGACAAATGCAGTGACTACCAGGATTTTGGCACGGGAAAGCATGAGAGAACTGGCTAGGATTTTTGATGGAGGGCAGGATCATCAGGAAAGCAGAGAAAAGGCTGATTATTTTTACTCTGGAGAAAGGGATTGCATCAAGCTGAACTGCCACAGACTTGCCAAGGTGCCCAGTGGGCAAGCCCCCTGCAATGTCCTTTTTTGTTGCAGCTCGCTCCTGCATGAATGAAATCTGCCAGAAAGAGCAGCAGGTCACAGGTGCTTCTCCTCTTCTCGCCTCACCTTGCCACCAGCAAGAAGATGCTGGGGCCACATTGCGCCCCTGCTAGTCCAGGAGTCACAGCTCAGCCACCCATCAGAAAAAATAAATTGGCACCTACAACAATAAAGTCAGAAAGCACTGAGGTAGGGCAGTGCATATGTATTTTATCTTAACGTATGCCGCTGGCATTTGTCAAGGGTTTCTGGGCATCATTGAACGTGGCTTTTCCAATTTGTCCTTCCCATCAAGCCCTTGGCATATTTTGTGCCTCAAAACAAAGCCTCAGCGTGTTATGTTGCAAGAGGAAGGCAACATCATGGTCAGGATCCAGACACAAATGTGGACCTTCTTGTCACGCAACAGTTGAGCACTGAGAAGTTACAGGAGATAAACGGATTATTGGGGCCTGTCTCTACACCATTCCCTACTAGCCCGTTTGTGCTGTCACTGATACCTGCCCTTCTGAGGAAGACAAGACCTTGAAAGGACTTGAAATTAATAAGTCCACGGATACTATTTAAGAAGATGAATATACTTTTGGTAACGCATACAAAAATTTGATGCAGGTGTACACAGGAAAACACACAGTTTAAGTAAGACGACAGCTTTTGCAGCTGTGGGATCAAGTGTAGTTACTCACAGTGAAAAAGCAGCAAAGTCCTGTCATATGACCCCATGAAAGTCAAGCTTCATTCTTTACACATGGGCTACTTCATAGGGGGATGACTGAATACCCTAGTGAATTTGGCTTCTCCAGCTTCTCTGGAGACCTTCTGGCTGAGGTAGGAAGGGCTGCTGTAACTTGTAAAAACTGATTTTCATGCTGCCTGCCAGTTTATTTTGAAGTCTTTCCTAAAGACAGCTGGGTTCATCACAAACAGCAGCTGCAGTGGAAGAGGAGAGACTTAGCTCCTCTTGTCGCTGTGCTTACTGCTGCCACAAGTGCAATGGCTGATCTGGCTCCACCCAGTGGGGTTGTCTTCTCTTGAGAAGGAACAAACCACAAGGCAGAAATCAGAGAAAGTAAAATTAATGACTGAGTAATTTGTTGTGCTAGAATAACCTGGAGCTGAGCTCCATCGCCTGCTTTAGGTGAACCTGCTCTGGCAGGGTGGTTGGACTAGAGGTCCAGAGGTCCCTTCCAACCTCTGTGATTCTGTGATCGCCACTGATGCCTTCACTAAGTGCCCTTGGATCCTCCAACTGAAAATGCATAAACATAGATCTTGTGAAATGTGGCATTTTTATGATTCTTCAGGAAGAGATGGTGTGGAAATTAAGAAATAGGAATTAGTGAAGGAAGGATAATTTTATCTGCGCATCATCTGAAAACACAGCATCAGTTAAATATTACTAATATTTTAGATTGTTCTCTGGGTTGAAAGACCGGCGCTTATGGGTTATCATTTGTGCACTAAAAGACTATTCTGAAGAAAATAAGACTACATCTGTTAAGATAGTAAGGAGGAGGACTGGTCTTACAGGTCTGCGAAACACTGAAAATAGTATTTAAAAAAAATTGAATCCCACGCCTGTTTCTGAATTCTCTGTTCTGGGATCCTGGATCCTCAGGTGATGCAAAGTACACTACAGAACCGGACACGAGTGTTCCTAGGATGTGGTAAGGTACTAAAATCCTATTTGTACTGCCTGAAATCATTGCTCCCTGAGAGGGAGAGGCTGTACAGCATCACACCTTTGCTTTGCTCCAGTTAGGATTAAAACCACTTTTGTTATGGATACTTCTTCCTTTAGAAAGATGGGTAGTAGAGCGTGAAATAACACCTGGGAAAAATATGCTGCCCTGGACAGTGACATTAAGTGGACAGACTGTATTTCTTAACCAACTGAAAGATGTTGAAGAACGGCCTCAGGTGAAGCTGTCCAGGTACTTCAGTGGACATCAGCTCACGCACTGACAGATGTAACTTTGTGCTGTGCATTCTCTTGACCACCTAAAATAGAGGCTACATTCTGTAATGGATCTCTTCCTGAATAAAACTCCAATTTCCAAAATAATGACCTAATCAGCTTGAAAAGAGCCCAGTACAGAAATAAAATTGATTGTCTTAAATACCATTTTTGTGAGGAGAGATAGAGTTTATAAGCGTAGTCTGGTTTGAGTCACTACCTCACAGAGGTATCTAACCTCTGTTTTCTTTTGTAAGGATGGATTTTTGTTAGACTTGTTTTAGACCAGGCCCATGTAATACAACACTGACTCTGGTTGAGACCATGACATGGTCCTCATGTCTATAGGTTACTGTTCACTTTTTGCAGGGATGGGGGGAGCCTGGAAATTCTTCTTATCATACAGTTGAATTCTTGTTGATATCCTGAAATATTGTTGTTATCATCCTGTCCAAATAGAAAAATCACTTACAGAAGCCATTTAGTCTTTAGCTGGGACCACGTTAATAGCCCTCTCAATCCTCTCCTGCAGGAGTGCATTACAGGTGTGAGCACACAGCAGGCAAAAAGTAGTTTCTGTGATGGGAACACGGATTACAGAGAGAACGGCGTACATGAGTGTGTGTGGGAAGAAGTGGGCAAAAGAGCTGCACTGCAGCTCGAGGAGGCGTGTGCTGAAGTTAATTTCAGCTGGTAACTCAAAGACTTGTTTGACAAGGCAGGTCTGGATGTGTTCCTCACTTTGGGGCTAATCACTGCAGAGAGTTTCACAATTTTTGTGGACGCATCCTATAAGGTACCTATTTACAAAACTTTATTAAATAGAAGATTTATGGGGCAGGGTTACAGAGACCATCACTCCTTCATTAGTACTAATGCAGAGCGTGCTCCCCATCCATTTGGGAAGGAGTGGCCATGATCCTCTGTGGCTTTGTTCATCCCATTTTGTGGCTGTGCATCCAGTCCTGACCCCTTGGCAGAGCTTCGGGGCAAATGGTCTCACGGAGCAACGGCTGGAAGAGAGAATCCAGGACTGACACCATAATCTGGACTTGGACCAGATCCTGGTTGAATGATGTCCATGCACTTGTTTCAAATGTACTCCTGGAGGAGCAGAATTTCCCAAGGTGTGCAGTTGTACTGTTAGCTGCAAACTGGACAACACATACAGCAATCTCTTGGACAGAAGTATCTCGCATAAACATGTGGGATCCTGGAAGGCCTGTACAGAGGGTAAAGCAGGGAGGAAAAGAGGCAGAAGAAGTGGTAACACATACATATTTATTAACAGCTGATTTATTAACCTTATTGTGCTTTTCAGTTTGCCAACCAGGAACAAGTTTCTATCTTTATGCTTTCATTTACAAACCTATTATTGAACAATTAATATTTTAAGGGAGTGCCATATTAAAAATATTACATTTGTATAAAGTCTTCAAGATAAGTCTGTAGTGTTTTGGATGTCAGAGTATGGTAGTCAGCAACTCTGCAACTGCTGTAGCTGCAAATGTATGCAATTGAAAAAATTACTGTTTTTTATTACAGTAACAGAAGCTTACACTTACGTTAGCAGGCATACTTTTGTTTTTAATTTTCATTAGTCTGGAAAAATTATCATTCGTGTAGTAGGATTTCATGCTGTTTATTAAATGTAAATGAATGTATATAGAAATGTATATATGTAGAATGTATATATGTAGAATGTATATATAGAATGTATATATGTAGAATGTATATAGAAAGAACCTTTTCCTCTTCACAAACAATGTTAAAATGATAAGCAAATCTGAAATGCAAGGTAAATAAGGCCCTAATGCACAAAAGCCTAGGCTTCAAGGTTCTGCTTCTCAGAGAATTATTAACAGCATTTTCTCTCCTTGTCACATGCAGTTCCATTTTTCTGTTGTCTTTAACCAGTGAGTCGGATTATTGAAGCCCTTCCATGTGCAAGCAAATGTTTACACTTGTTGCCAATCAAAAAAGCACTTCAACATGTTCCAAGATCCCGCAGAAGAGATGAGGTTTCAAGGTCCATATGTCTGCAGAGTTCAATGCATTGGAAATAAATCCTACATCAGTTGGGTGTATATCCCCTGAAACAGCTGTATGTATTTATTTTACAGAAAAACGTTTGATTGACCCAAGTTACAGACACAATTACAAGGTAGGTAGTAGGGACCAATTCAGATAAACTACCAAATATATCAGGCTCTTTCATGACCTGGTCAAGAAATTCCGCTTCAACTCTTTCAAAAGCTATGGTATCAACAATACCATGGCTAGAATCAATCCTGAAATGGAAAATATATCTGGGTCCTAATCACTCTAGAAGAAGGCTTTGAAGAAGGCTAAGAAATAATTTTTAAAATGTGATCCAGTGCTGAAGAACTGAGCTCCCCAGTGCTCTCCGTGGGTCGTGGAGCCACCTCTCAGCTCTGCCAGCTGGTGGGCATGTGCTCATGGGGTTGAACAGACAGCAAAGCCTTCTGCCAGGGCAGCCGTCTCTTGCACCCACTGCTCACCCCGCACAAGGCAGAGGACAGGCAGCACAGGACTTAGCACTGCCCTCACACCTGAGGTGTCCTCTGAGAGACTTTTTCCTTTTCACAGGGGGCTGGGTCTGAGGGTGGTGCAGGGATGCCCTGGAGTGGTGGGAGCAGCAGGAGCGTTCGGCCCTGGCACCTGGTGGGCAGGTTCCCCATGGCGCCCTTTTTTGATCCATCTCAGTCCTGTCTGAATGTAATCCACCGGCAGGAGCACCAGGGTATGGGCTCCTCTTCTCTCCTCACCTTGCCTCCCCTCACCTCTACCATAAAGGCACTGGGACCACATCGCGGCCCTGCCAGCCCAGGAGTCACAGCTCAACCACCCACTGGTAAAAATAAATGTTACTACAACACTAGTCAGAAAGGACTGACAGGATCATAAAGGCAGGAATACACGTGATTTTCTTCCCCTTTCTTTGAGAAAGACAATGTAAAAGGAATTGTTCGTAGCACAGAAGTGAGAACTCTTGCTGGCGGTGACCACAGGATTGCTATGGCCCCTTCTAAACAAGTGCGATAACCTCAGAGAACTGCAGGTTTACACAGATTTACAGGGCCCCTTTGCAGGGCTCAAGAGGCAGCCCCAGGCTAGCTATCACATAGTCATTTCCAAAACCTGAGCAGCAGCATCCCCCACTGTCCCTTTCTGGCAACCCAGGTCAAGAGGCAAAACACGCTGCTGCGGGCAGAGCTGCCGAGCTGGCCAGGACCGCGCTGCTTCCAGGATTTGTGTCCCTCTTTCTGCAAAACACCACGCTGAGCAGCCTGGTTTGATCTCTTTGCACTGAGCCAGCCTGGACTGCTTTGCTCTCTAGCGGGCAGTGCAGAGAAAAAATACAAAGGTACCAGGCTAGATTCCTTCTGCACAGGGCCTAGATGGTTTGGGTTTTTTGTTTTTCTTTTTTTTTTTTTTCTTCTCTCTCTAAATTACCTCAGGGGAAATACCACCGTTTTAAAGGAGTGCCAATATCTTCACATCTAAAGCTACTTGGAAGAAATCCTTGCTGTGTATTTGGGATTCAGGTAATACAAGCCAGCGTTAGGATTGCCAACTGACACGAACAAAAACTGGGGGCTTTGCCTCTTTATTAAGGGAGTAGGCCAAGGAACTAAAAACTATGATTCTTGTGACCTTGCCAGGGTGTCTGCTTACCTTTGCACAAGCAGAGCTTCAAGAAGTGCAAAGTTAAGACTGCAAAATTCAGAGTGATATTTTTCTCCAGACACATATTTTCTCCCAAACACAGGTGTAACGTTCCTATCTGTGGCCATCCAAGGATCATGGAAACATTTCATGTAGTTAGAGTAGTATTCAAAGTGTTGAAAGGTGAACAGCAGAGTCTGTTACACACCTGGGCTTCTTGTTCTTCTCAGCCTTCTTGGACCTTTTCAGTTGCCAACCCTTGAAAGCCCTTTTTCTCTCTCCTTTTCTTGTCTGGTTGGCTTTCACTCTGTTCTTCACAGGTCTGTTTTCTCTTTCTGTTTGTTTGAGTTTTGTTTCCCTGAGAAGGGCCTCCAAACCTTTCCATGCAATAGTATTATTAGTTAGGTAAAGCCCTGATAAACTTGAATCAATTCTTCTTTTAATCAAAGCTAACTCATTCTACCTTCTTTCCTCTGACAAGCTCTCCAGTTGTTCAAAGCATAGGAGCAAATCTACCATGCTTTCTGGAGTGACTGCAGTCAAAGCTACAGGCACCTACAATGAAAATGTAGACGTCAACAGGTGACAAGGGACTCCCTGGAGTAGCAAGCTACCGTTTGCCAAATTTCTACCTTGCTCTTAAAAGCAGAGCACTTGGATTGGTTTGCATTATCCGCATTTCGCACAGTCGCCCACCCCAAAATAGACTCCTTGAAGCTCTGATGAACTAGGATCTCAGCCAAACTTTTCTGAAGGTGACAGCTACTGACAGGACAGCTCAGCTGAGCCATTTCTAAGGGGATCATTGCAAAAAGTGCAATGGCAAACCTGCACCAGCCTTACTCTGAACTTTTGGAGAGCTGCAGACTGATGGGTGACCTTGCTTGCCCTTTCAGAGGATTTTAGTCCTCAGACAGAATAAAGTCATTTCTTAAAAGACCTTCTCTGAAGAGGATCACCCGTTTCTCACTTTTGAACACAATTTTCACATGGAGGTGTGACACAATTAATTGGACAAGGCTATTCAGCCTGGAGCATGAGCTCTGAGAGATGCTGGGAAAGGAGAGCAAGGAAAGGCTTACAAACTTCTTTCTGCCAGGATTTCTTCTGCTCTCCTGAGAAATATTTCTGTGGATATCCCTTTGGCAGCACTACCACTTTCTGCGGTGGTAGGCTTTTATTTCGAAATCTCCCTTTTCCTGTGTGATATCTTGTAGGTATTTCACTTGATTAAGCACATGCCTAATGCACCTGATAAACATTCTTTCCATCATTCTGAGGGGAAAAAAACCCTAAACACACAACAGACCTAATGCCAGGAAGAGGCACTATTTGGACTCTGTTTCTGCTGGATCCTGTGTCCATAGTGGAGAGAGCTATGTCTCAGCACAGGAATTTCTAGCTGAGAAAAGGAAAGTCATTGCTTATGCAAAAGCAAGCACTGGCCTGCTTTTTGCAGACACAGTAGACACTGGGTCAGATTTCTGTTCCCAGTGAGAAGACCTTATACATCAGAGACTACCCTCATGCATAAGACAAGTTGTTACAGTGTTTGTGGACGTGACATACCTCAGCTGTTCCATTTTCCACCACTGTATCTCCCCCTGCCCCTTGGAGAAGAGTGGGTAGTACAATCTGAATTGCTTTAGCTTGATGCTCCCTATCTGCTTCTCCTGCATGGCCGCTTTGCTCTTCCATATGCAGCTCTAGAAAGCAAAGCAGGTGCAGCAAAGTGACTTCTTGGAAGTGAAAAACAACTAAAGCAAAACACATCTGAAGCCCTAAAACAGTCTTTGTCTTGGTCCTTGGATGCCCTGTTTTCTGCTATGTCTGCTGCACTGAATGGAGAAGATCTGGAGAAGGACATCTCAGCCAGCAGGCTTCAGCCCATCTTGAGGAATAAACCATTCCTGCCCTGACAGGCAGTGGCCAGAGACCACGTGACAAGCAGGGCTGAGGGAGCAACACTCTGTCAAGCCCCATCAGAAATGATGTTGAGGTAAGAGCACTGCTCTCAAAGCATCTGCTTGATGAGCAAGTGAAGGGCAGATGCAGAAGAGAGGCCAGAATATTTGCTTTGTGAATCCTGTCACTTTGAACGTGTGGGAAGACTTCCAGTAGGAAAACACCTCTGTTAAGTCTCGAGCCCTCAGCAGCTCTCACTATTTTCACAGGTGCCCACCAGGAACACACTAAGAAATAGGACCAGAAGCCCCAGCCTAAGACAGTCCTCAGTCCATCCTGATACTTGTGGAGCTGGCAACAGGTGCTGGTGACTCCTTGGCTGAGGGACTGAGAGGGCCAGCTATCTTCTCCTCAAATATTTCCCTGCAGTTCTCAATAAATAACTTCAGCTGCACACATCAAACCATTGGTTTCAGTCCAGGTGGCTGAAAAGCGACCAAACAGCCTTTCCCATTCCTGACCCTTGCTTTTGCACAGAAAGCTGCAACTATACTGCTCTTCCAGGAAGCTACTCCACAAGCATTTTCTCAAGACAGGAGACAGTAAGGTGTCTCTGAACAGCAAAGCTCTGATCGGCCCAAAAGGCCATAGTCGGCTGGTAAATACAATGTACCTTCTCAGGCACCTCCACCCGCACTGCCAGTGGGAGCAGGTGGTTCTTGGCTGGGCTCAGCAGATTTGGCCCAAGGCAGATGGCAAGGTTGCTGGTAGTCATCCTGCTGGTTGCAGAATTTTAGCTGATGTTGTGGAGCAGGGAGAGCAACTGCTTGAGGAGAACACTGGCTGCAGGCAGCCTGTTGTCCACCCTGAGCAAACAGGAATGTAACAATAATAAATTAGATGTTGTCCATAAATATTACTCAGGCCTTCCTAAGGCAGGTGGAAGCCAGAAGCAGTGTTGTGTGGCTTTCCAGGTGCCCTCATCCAGCTTTCGATGCTCCTGTGCTTCAGGAAGGCAGCACGGCGTTGTTTCCCAGCTCCTGATTTCACCCAAGCCCACCTCAAGGGAAGGGTCCCAGAGCACAGAGGGACGACCTTCACTGAGGTACTGCCATCTTGCTCCCCTTCTGATAAGAGTCGCCTCATGGAGCAACCTCCAGTACCTTCAGGAAGTGCTCCAATTAGAGAAATGCTTCCCTGTGCCACTTCCCTCCAGAATGTCACATTCCGGATGAGAGGCAGCAGTTGTGCCGGCTGGCTTCCCAGGTGGACATCCCCAACACTGTCGAAGGCCTCTGTCAGCTCCCGACAGGCCCTCCTTCTGGCCACAGGCCTGAATAACCTCTTGGTGGATGGTCTGTACTCCTGCAGGATAGTCAGCAGGTCCTGCAGGGGACACAGGAGGAGAGCTGCTTGGCTGAAGACAGGCCCTGGAGCAGGTGAACCTCTCTCAAAGGCAGGAGCATGAGTGGAGAGCTCTGCCTTCCCTGGGGCGGGATGGAGGGATGGCTGCAGTTAGGTGACAGTGGGACGTGAGGAGGAGCTGGCTTTGGCGCCACCTAGCATTGGACTGGTGAACCCAGGGTCCCTCTGCTGGGGACACCACTTCTCAGGAGAAGCCAGAGGGATGGGACCCCCTTACTGGTGAGGCTGGGGTAGTGTGCTGTCCTTCCTGCAGAGAGCTGCCAGGGGCTGACCAAAGAGAGCCCCTCCGCAGCTGGACCCCAACTGCCCGGGGAACGTCTGAGGCAGCTGAGGTCCTCCACAGCGCAAAGGGCCAGGGCAGTTGTCTCCTTCTCCTCTGGGTCCCACCTGCTGCAAAAGCAAACAGAGCAAAAATCCATGGATGACAACCACCAGGTGAGCCCTCTCAGACCCGCCCAGCACTGTCCCCCTGCTGCTGAGAGACATCAGGCCCCTAGGACTCTGCTCTCTCCTGCTGCAGCAGAGGGATGAGGACAGACGTGCCCTGCAGGAAGGGCAGCAGCAGCCCCAGCGCGGCAGAAATGCCTGCCTGCAAGAGTGGGAAAGGCCCTTCCTACCTGTCTTCTCAAAACTTACCTGCCGAGTGTCCAACTCCACCATCATTGCCAGATGGGACCAGTGGAGGCCACTGCTTGGGACCAGCCTGCAAGAAACACCTTACACTTACTGAGCAGCCCCACAGCAGAAAGAGCCTCCAGCAAATGGCATCGACCACCTGGCAACCTGTGAGAGGTAAGGACGGATACGACTGGCGACCAGGGATGTGCTACGACTCCCCAGTATGTCCATGTCTCTCTTGTACTGAGTATTGTCTGCTCTGATCCTCTTGTACCTGATCTAACCTGATCCGCTATCACTAAGGGTGCATCTTCTATGCTCCAGACTTTCCCCCTGGTCTCCAGCATGTGGGACTTCTGTAGGCTGATCTTGCTAGGACCATCAATCCCCAGGATGACTGGCAGCATCTAGATCAGCCTGAAGTACTGGCATAGCCTCGTGAAGGCCAAGAGAGTTTTAAGTCAGAGTGAAGTAAGTTCACAAATGTATGATGGGTTTTTGTGGCAATGGGGAACTGGGCATTGCAACTGTTTGAGCTGCCTTGCCATATGTTCAGTCCTGTCTTCCAGAGTTCAGTAGGAAGGGTCTTTCAAAAAATTCTGGAAAGCAAACTAGCAATGTAATGAGTTGTAATGTCATGTTTTGTTGACTTCAATAAGTCAACAGATTTAGCTGAATTTTCACATAGACAGTACTTGGAGATAAAGGCCAGAACTTTTATATGACATTGCCTGTCATGGAAGTTTTAGAAATGCAGGGGGAAAATCCATATTTTTAATTATATATATCACACTTCCCTACAAGCTATTAAAAGGCATTCAAACAGTCTCATTTTTCATTTGAGTATCACACCTCTTCCTACTGCTGATGTTATATGTAACATCAGATCAGGTTTTACTCTCACATAGATTATTAGACAGCAGATAGCATAGATTATCAGAGAGTAGATAGCAGATTATCTGTGTTAATTGTGCTAATATCAGTGAAAGGAGTTTGCATTTAGCACCTCAGCCAAAGGATAAAGACCTATCTATTGAAGTCAGTGGGCTATTGATGAGCAGATTTAATTCACCATGTTAAAAAAAAGTTATATGAGAAAGGCATATTCTATCTTGTCTACTACAATGCATGTTTTAGGACATGAAAAGATTAAAAAAAATTAGAGAAAAAAAGATTCAACTTCTAATGCAATAGGGTTTTAACTCATCAAGCAAATTTCCCTATATTATTCCCATTCAATAAACTTTTTCTGACATTCTGCCTCTCGCCAGTACCAATATGGGACTCTTCCAGGGAAAAATAAAACAAACCAAAAACTTGTTGTACAGCTAGTTTCCCATGCTGTGCTATGGAAGATGTAGAAATCCTCCCTCATCCAGAATTTTTCACTTGCATCCAAAACCATATAGCATATTTTTACTTGACAATCTACAGGAGCTGATCGCATGCACAGAAAAACCTGTGACAACAGAGTGGTTGGCAACTCCGCTTCAAAGTCAAGAAAGGCTATGATTAAGATTCCCTGTGCATACTTCATGAAGCCTCTTTCTATGCACTTTTTATGACATTGTCTCTCATTTCACACTCATATACAGCTCTTTTGAGAGGGCACAAGTGCACTCTGTGCCTCGGATGAGCAGTGATCGCTGACAGAGGACTTTGCGCTTTCTGCATTGCTCAGTGTGCATCACACATTTACTGGATCACACCAGATCAGAGAGCATCTCTTCACTGCCCATTCCAGTCTGTTCTCCTCTGCACCAGATTTCTTATCTCATCCATCCCCGGCCCCACCTTTTAGTCTCCTCATCTCAGTCTCAATTTTCTCTGCCGGGCTCAGCCTTATCTGGTCTCCAACTCCCATACACCCATTCCAGGTTGATCAACAATGCAGTTGCTTCTGCAGATGGAACCTTTGTTATCGTAGCCAAGCTAGCTTTACACTAATTAATATAGGTAGCTTTAAGAGTGAAACTGGGACTGAAAACCTCCTAAGGTACTGAGTAAACACTTAGCAGACACCTTGGCCTGAACCCCATGTCACCACAGTGTTCAATGCTGATATGGCACTGCAATGTCTGCGGACTGCCTCACCTGTTTTCAGTGCCAACTGCTCCCAGCTTCTCTCTCCACATCTATTTTCTCTTCCAATGATCAAATCAGCTTCAGTCTCTTCTGCGTACAAACCGGGGATTTCCTTTTTCTCAGTGCCATCTGGATGTCATCATGGGAGGTCCCGAGACATCCTTTTCTAGACAGCAGCAGAAATCCCAGTAATATTGCTATTCATCTCTGTGTCTCCAAAACACCTCTGATTTCCTTTTATAGCAGGGTTTCCATTTTGTCTCAAGAGCAGAAACATCAACCTGTTCAGTCTAGGTAATATTCACACATGCTGGACCCCAGACACTAGCTAAAAGTCAAAACTCAAGCCATTGTGTACCCTCGCCTTGACATTTTGTGGGACGCCAATGCAGAAAGCAGACGCTTGCAAGAGCCCGTCCATCAGAGGAGAAGAGCTTTATCTCAGACTGATTCCAAGCCTGCAGCTCCAAGCATTGCCCAGCTAACAGGCGGGTAAAGGGGCCTTCTACAAAAATGCAGTGGAAAGAGGAAAGCTTGGTGCAAATGAACACACGATAATCAACATCACTGCAGTAAATGCTTATATTCAGGATGACATATGCTTATTTTACGTCTGCTTACCCAGGATTTACTGTGTCAAAAAAAATACCCAAAATACAAGATTTTCTTAGCTGTTTCATAAAGTTTAACTTTGGTCTGAAGCTTTTATTACTTTGCAATTAGTCACGCATGTTGCTTTCATAAAAGCTATATCCAGGGAGAAAAACTTCCTAAATAATCCATAATTTAGTCCCTCGGAAGGAATTTGGCAACCACCTCAGATGATTAAAGGGTGATTAAGTAGCTGCCTAAAACGGAGATGGAAGATGCTGCTCTGCAGTCCCTGAAGTTTTCTGGTAAAGAGCTGAGACTTGTGCTACCCCTATTACCTAGGGAGAAAGTCACTCTGCTGCATGGTGCACAGTGGAAATAAGACTCCACACTTCCCTGATTTTCCTGTCTTGCAAACGTGAAGTATGTCTGGCTCCATGCTTTATTGCTTTCACTCTCACCCTGTAAGGAGCCCTCAGGCCTTAGGCCTCTTCCCCTCCATGTGTTACTGCGCAGCCGGGGCCAACGCAGTTCAAGGAGAAGCTACTACTCTGGTGGGTTGCCTGAGCCTATTCTCACCAGAAGACTTACTTGAAAAGTTTCCATCAATCTGTTTATCAGATTTGGGATTCAGTTAGCACTTTCATGTGAAGTATCTGCTTCACTCAGAACTGGGGTTTGTTTGTTTATGTTTTTCTTGTGGTTAGAAAAGTTTTTGGCAGGTTTCAGCCAAGCTTTGAGGGAAATTTTTCAGAAGGTTCTAGCCAGATATACATACATATGTCTAAACCTGCTGGTTTTTGGTTTTTTTTTTCAGGAGAAAACTGATAATGATTTTTGCATTCAGCAAGCCATTGCGTGGGTTGAGGGTATGGGGCTTTCCCATCAATTTTTATTTCCACAAAATGTATTTTTCTCCACCTCTAATTTGCAAGTTGATATGATGTTAACTGTATTGAGATTGCTGCTGTTTGCTCCAATTTGTGCTTGACCTGATGTATGCAGCTGGGCCTTCTAGTTTTTCCCTGTCAAACCCACCAGGATTCTGTCAGAGACCGTTGGCATGGGTTCCAGCTGCACGGATAATGCACTGAGATCAGAAACTTATTGACAAGGGAAATGCAGGGTCTACCTAAAAACTAACCTACCCATACTTAATGAACGGCATGATACAAAACCTCCTCTGCCTCATGAAACCAAGTTTCTTCCTTTCCAAATTTTGGGGGCCCAGCTGGCAAAAAGAACCATCACCAGTCACCAAAAGAGAAGAGTAACTCAAGCCACCTGTGTGCATGCAGTCACAATGTCCTGGGTAGCCTGGGAGCCATCTGCAAGGACTTTCTTAGTTATGATGTAGTTAGTATTGATGTTTCATCAGCTCCATGATACATATAAGGAAGTTTTAACTTACCACTGGAAGTGTGTTAAATGCTATGATGTCATAGTTTTTAATAACTGCATGATGTGAGAGGTTATTTGTGATCCCAGGCACAAGGTAATACAGACAGAAATACATGCTTACCCAGAAAAGGAATTCTGCTAACAGTTAAATGCTCAAATATCTGTTTATGATTTTCAGAGTTCTATTTACTGACAATTAGTTTTTTAATTGGTAAACATTCGCTAGCTGTTTTCACACTATGAACTCCCTCTGCAGGGAGACAGAGGTTTCACATACAATAGAACAAATAATCCAAACATGATGTATAATGAGGACACCAGACCAGGAGCAAACCCAGACTCAGTTTCTTTAATTCCCTATGCATGAACCTCACCTATGCACGTTGTTCCTGTCTTTAAGCAAACAAAATGGTGATCTGAGAAGGAAGTAATAAAAGAAGTAATCGCATTTCAATGGCCATGGAATACAAAAGATTTACATATGCTCTGTAATCAGACATCAAGAACCTAAAAGCCAAATAAATAAGCTTCCTACACCATTTTGGCTGACTGCTCTGTTTTTAACCTGGAGGGACTTCATGAGGAAAATCCTTGTGGCCTTGGTTTCTCTGCTGAACTCAGGAACAAAGATGCTATACTGAGGCCAGTTATAATTGTGACTTTTTCCAAAGCTACCAAACCTGCCAGGCTACTAGACCCAAGTCAGCAACATCTACTAGATAGCATGTAAGTGAGTGTAATTGAAAATATTCGTTCAGGCACATGTGCTGGCTCTCTCAAGAAATATTATTCCCTTATTCTCATCAGGGATGAGAATGATGCTTGTTTGCGGCCATGCCTTCTGCGCCCCAGGCTGGGGGAGGCAGGTCGGCTTCGAGAAAGGCAGCAAGTGGGGAAGCCGGGGTCAGGGGCATGGCCAGGGTCTGCCACTTCAGCAGTGACTTCTATGGGTTTCATGGGAGAAAGGCTCTCCGGGGTTTCCAGGCAGGTTGAACGAATTAGCCTGAGTTTAGTTCAGCTCCTTTTTGGAAATTACCTTCAAAGAGAAGTTGTCTTGCTTTTTCTTTGGGGGTTAGAGGTGTGGAAAAGAGAAAGCAAAACTGAAGAAAATGGACCCAGCCTGCAAAAATCTACTGAGGAAGGGCGACTTTATTTTTACATCTTTTCACTTAGCATGCTTCACCAAGCAGATGAGAGGGCTTTTGTTCTAGTTTAGACTTTGTGTCCTAAAACTCAGCCTGTGGAGACTGAGAACCTTTTGGCCAATCTCTTCATAGAGAAGGTGGTGCAGTTCCACCTCGAAGTTCTGGCTGATGCAGGATCCCTCACAAACAGTTAAATACTTTTTGCATAATAACGTGAAGGAAAGATATTGAGGCAGCAGGTGGGCACATTTTTCCTTAGGCATGTGGTATAATGTGAGCAGAATACATTTCAACTGACATTAGCTATGTAAGAGCTAGTTTGTCCTCTGGGTTGCCTGTATAGTCAATAGAGAAAAACACGTTGCTTGAGAGAACAATTCACTTTATCTTATGAGCAGATAAATGCATTCCAGAGGTTTCACCGTGTTTCCACTGACTACAGATAGAGCCTAATTACTGGGAATTACAAAGGTAGGTGAGATGAATCCCACACAAGCTGTCTCAACTTGAAAAATGTACACAGATTTGATACAGCTCTCCAAAATATAAGTTGCATCACGAGGTGCCTTGAAATCAGGCTGCAGGGTGGTGAATGCAGGCATGTTACTGCATTTTTTAAAAATACAGAGTCTGCTTCCTAGAAAACCGAGTGCAAGATCCTTGCCTATTATAAAATGTCTACGCTTAACTGTCTCTGTAATACATGAAGCTCCCAGTCCTGACTGTCTCATGCTATCCACAAAAAGCTTGGCTTTAGGATAAAGCATGTAAGTGCCATTTGTCTCTGAAACAGTCTTCCATTCCCACAAAGCAGTGATGGCCCTTGGAATTAGTGCTAGATGTGTGAAAGGGAGGAAAGGAAAACACTCCTTACAGCTGCAATCAGCCACGATGCTTTCAAGCAGCTCAACCCAACAGCAACTTTGAGCTCAGCTCTTCCCATCCCCCTTATAATATCTACCCAGATACCACTATGCTCTTCTGCTGTGCGCTTTTCTCATCCCCCAGCTCTCTCACTGCAATTTTCATCTGCGGTTACTTAGTGGCAGTGCTGGCAAAGCCCTGTGCTGAACAACTCCCTCTTGGCATGGGACCCTCCTCCCCGTGCCCTGCTCCCCAGCTGCTTTGAAATGACAAAATTTAGAGACTTGGCTGAACCACACACAAAGTATTGCAGCAGCTTGCAGGGCTCAAAGTAGAAAATATTTCAACAAGACTGTGTGACATCTCAAAAGCATATTAAACACAAATGACTTTCCACAACATAACAGCACTGATAGTCTTGCCTGAGTTGGTTTGCTCTGCCTGAGACACATCAGCATTACTTAATATGAATGAGAAAGTTACATGACATCAAAATCACTTTCCAATCTCAGATTCTGTTCTGACTGAAGGTGGCATAAATCTGAAGTAATTTCATGGCTATAATTATTCTAGGTTCAAGGCAGTGTACTAGGGAATAAAATATATTCCAGCAAGCGCTGCTAGTCCTCATTTTAACATCACATTTTAATTTTATGGAGAATTTTAACTAATGCAATTTAAAGAGGAAGATGGAAGTAGAATGTGGAAACAAGTCACTTTCAAATGAATGCATATACAATGGCTCCCTGTGAACCATCTTGCAAGCAATGCAACTGCTCATCCAGAACAGGGTTATTTTTTTTAATTTTAGCTAATGTTGATTTTAGTGGCTGTGAAAGAAATTTAACACTTGATTCATTTTTATTGTGATTAATTATTCCACTATTTCTTAAGCTTGTTGTGGTAGATTCTGATGTCGTGTTTTGTTTTCCCCTACTTCAATTTCATTAGCCCCAAAGAAATTTTTCCAGATTTTTGTCAGGATAACCTGGAACAAACATAGGTCTTACACATTTTTAAAAAAATCATTAAAAAGTGCATAATACAACTGTTATTCACACCTCCTTTTATTTATTCTGAACACAGGAAAAATCTAGCAACTCCAAGTTGCTGAACAGCATGCAAAGCGTGATTTAAACACCACTAAAATGCAGGTCTAAATATGTGACTTTAATGTGATTCATTTTCTCTTTTACTGGGCAAACTGTTGAGCTGCCAACCCGAGAGATGCCATCAGGACAAGTTCGTTCAAAAGAGGTTTCCAGGAGGCTGGGTTAAGGCTTGACCTGCAACCCTGGAATCACATAATTCCATTAGAATCTTAAAAAAAAAAAAGGTTAAATCATTAAAATTCATAAACAAGGACTGAGCATACCAAGTGCTTTAAGATGTGCCTGATTCTGCAGCCTGCATTTACAGCTCCAAGACACATCAGCTACTGATCTAGGGGCCTCCTTCACCTCAGCAAAGCTGCTGAGCTGAGCCTCCACAGGTAAGACTTGTTTTCTCAGGAGCAAGGAACTCTTTTCTCAGGAGTAAGTCTCTACAAAATGTCCAGATGGCAACGTTACCTAAGTAACATCCTAGAGTGGTGCTAAATTTGCAAGGTGCCCACGGCAAGGGATATGTAGAGAGACATCTGTGTTTCAATGATACTTCACCAATAGTTGGAATTATCAGCAATAACAAAACAGAAAAAATGATGTTCCCTCATGGATATAGCTCATCACATCTCTCACTGATAATATATTGCCATCCAGTCTTCACTAAATGAGTATTCTAGATGCAATCTGAACATCCCTATACCTCTCACAAATTAGCAATGTCCTGTAACGGCTCAGGAAGCGAAGCATGATTAAGTCAGATGGGAAATGCAAACATCTCCGTTATGATCACAAAGCTCCAGTGACTGATTTCAGACTCGTGAAAACACATGTGACAGACAACAACATAGTGAGAACTCAGGCTGGACTGCCGGAGGAGACTTTCTCAAAGAGCCAGAAATGTCCAGCCACACTTGAACTTGCTCAGTAAAGCATGTAACACAACTCATGGTGTCTACATTTGCAGTTTAGAGCTTTATGATTTTTCAGTGTATTAGTTAAGAGCCTCATGACATTCTGGATTTGTAAATCCCAAAAGGTTTTGCTGCCGTATTATTTCACAATATATATTTATCTATATATGCACATGGAGATATTTCTCTGACTCAGAGAGTATAAAATAAGACTGAAATCATGCATTACTATAAGACAGGTGAAGAACTGAGTAACTGAGCCACAGAATTGGTTGTGCAGGCTCACTGAAGCAACTCACGTAACCCAGGCAAATGGGAGTAATGGTGATGTGGCAGCTGTCTGTAACAGCTCGGTGAATCCAGGACAGGCAGGCAGCAGCAGCTGGTTTGCGCCTTGTAGGTACAACCCCCAGAAACAAACACCTCACCCTTGCTAGAAAGTGAACCATTCAGATATGACCAGCTGTTAACATACATTATTTAAAATACGTATTTCTGCAGCTAGAAGCTATACCATACATGCTCTAAGGCTTGCAAAGTGTCTGTACCTGCTAATGGGCATAGCTGACAAAAAAAAAAAAAAAAAAAAAAAAAAAAAAGGAAGACTTCTGGTTCCAACAGCAGAGTTTCTCTCTGTGAGAGGCTATTCTCTAGTTGTCCCTCTGGCAGGATACAGCTCCTTAGTGCCAGGAGAACAGGAAAGGATTAGACCTTAAGGACTGAGTTCTTTTGTAAGATCAGTCTGCCCTTGAGTGTGAACGTCTGGGACACTCCAGCAGTTGTTAACACAGAACCACTCCAATGCATAAACTAATCTGTTCCACTTCTCTGACAGGTATTTTTCAAAAACACTGAACATCTGTAGATATTTGAAGTTCAGCCCATTCTTGGATGTTAACTAAGTTTTGGCCACTTCAGCACAGCGTCTTCACTGCACAACACTGTTTGTTTGAAGCGGGTTTAATGATACTGCTACTACAAATAGATGATGAAATAATAGGCACAAGTCCCCTTTTCTTCAGGTTTGTTTTCCAGTTTGACCTCCAGTCATTCAATACAGATTTATTTCTGTTACTGGATTTCTCTAGCAATTCCATTTCCAACCAAATAGAGCTCTGACACATATCATTAACAAGAGGGCTAGTTACGTTGCATGAGGAAAGAAGTAAATTTATTGAACCATGGTAACAAAAAACCATTGTTACCTCTTCAGTCATTTTAGCATCTGTCTTTACTGAAGTGCCATTAATTTACAGCCTGTGATTCTTTTAGTTTTGCTCATCCTTCTGCTGCTTGTGAAGGGGTTTAGCATTCACCACAGTATTGGATTGTTAATGCACCCATCTTTTCACTGTTTTCAATCCACCTCAACTACCAGATGCTAACGGATTCCATTAGTATTGACTGTTTCCCACATCAAATGCTTAATGTGCACTGTCAGATTTAATCATGTGTTTGCTGAACAAGATCCATTATTGTCTTTGCTTCTATTGCAAAGAGCCAGCTTAGTAAGGTTTCTCACTTCACAGATTATTGACTCTTTTTGATGAACCATGCTGTTTGTAGCCTAATAACTATAAGCTTTTAATTATTAAGAATCTTGGAGAATTCTGAATGGTACAAGATAAAGGCTTTTCAGTCAGCACTTTGGACTCTGACTTGCTCCAGCATCTTTTGCCTGCCCTGTGGACCAAGTCTGAATACACAATGAATGGAAGCATCAATTATTGTCTCTGTAATACATACATACATACATATAGAGAGAGAGATCCCTGAAGCACAAGCTAAAACAGTTTTTGCTTAGGCAATGTAGTGTGACAAATTTACACGCGGACATTTGCTTTAAACACTTTCTGGACAAGTTCACCTCTGTTGAGCTCCATCACCAGTATGTTAAAGTGCTTGTTAAGATTGCATGTAGCCCTCTGGTGATTGTGTTGATGGATGATAGCTTTCTACTGTGGGAAGAGATCGAGTGCCTAGGGCTGATTCTTTCACGTGTTAGCTTTTTTTTTTTGACCATGAAGTTTTGTTCATATGCCAGTAACCTAGCAACAGCAGACAGTCTGATTCAAGTAAATTCACTGTTTCCTCCCTGGGAAATTAATACAACAATGACATCCCAGTTTAATCTTCTATTCCACTGCCTTTTGGGGTATAGAAGATCAATTTATTTAGTGCTGTGCACTATGAAGGAACAGCTCTGGGAGTAATCAGCCCAGAAAGGGTCTGAATAATGTTGCTGTGATAGGTTAAGCAATCATTAAACCAGAAATATAGCATCAGTAACACATAGCTCTTGGGCAGACTGGTAAGTTTGCAACCTAGGGGTTTTAATTTCCTAAAATTAGGGACCAACAATAACAAGGTAACCTGCAACTTGATGAAATACAGACCGATATCTTAAAGTGCATCTGCAAAAAATTAAAAGTTCATAGAAATTATATATTACGTACAGTACGATGGAAGAGAAATAAACTCTGTGGGAGATTATACCTGTACAGCAGTAGGACTGCAGTCACATTTGGTGAAGTACTATTTGAATTGTTTGGAAGACAGCATTCATATATATCTCTCCACATATTTTGTGCTTAAGAAAAGATTAGAAACCAAGCGTAAGTCTCCATTTCCTTCTGACATTGCTGGTTCTTCCATTGAAGGATATCTCTTACTGTGTGGGAAGGCACTACTAAAGTTAAATGGAAGAATAACATGACCTATTTTAACTGCTTGCTCCTAGATGTCAATCTAAATGTTGAGCATTAAAAAAAAGTGAGAGTTGAGTGATATAGCTAGATAAGCTTGTCTTTAAGGTCCTGCTTTAAAAAAAAGTTTTTTCCCTACCTCTTTGTCATCAATATCCAAAAGTTCAAGGTTATGCTGTAAGGTATGCGTCGAGAGCCCAGTTCTGCAGCCCCTATTAACAAGAGCCATCCTGAGGAAGAAAGCTGAGTGGTGAGTGAGTGGTGAAATGTGAGTGGTGCTGGTCTCACATACACAAGATGATAGGCAAAAAACCCCAGGTATTGATTCCAGGCTGATAGGTTCTTGTTTAAACAAGAATATGGCGTATAATGCGCTTTTAAGATCTGAACAGCACTGTCAGTCTGTCTCCACCTCCTCTTGTTCAGATTTTCCAGATACATCTAGAGTCTGGAGCCACATACTTGGTTTTACTCAGTTTCTAACACACCCTAACATTTTTGTGCGAGTTTCAACAACACTACACGTGTCTGATTTAAATGCAAGAATCTGTCTGGTTAGAGACTTGCCGAGTGTGCGCTAACCGACCACAGCAAACTTGTATGGGAACCTGAGCAGCATCAGCCAGACGAAAACCAGTCTCTCTCCCTCTGAACCTATGACACACATTTCACAGCTCTCTGGCTGTTAATTTGCTTCAAAACTCAGTATTTGCACACCATGACTGAAAAGCAATCACAAGAGGCCTTCCTAGTGCACTGGCAACATTTTAAAATTGGAAGTCTGAAGAATTAAATGTGTTCTTGGTCACAAGACCACACACTGAACAAAGGATTAGCATGAGATGCACAGTGTTTTAACAGGGGTGTTTGTATATGGATTTTCACTTTCAGAGAAGCGTCTTGCTCTCCAGGAAACATTCATTTACAAGAAAAAAGAAGGCAAAAAGTGGGATTTGGGGGAGGGAATCCTTACTGCATTGGATTCAGTGTGCTTGAGGCCTTGGCTCTCTAAATGCCTTGGAAGACTTTCAATTTATTCCAAACATTGTCATTAGCAGAAAACTAGCCAAATTCTGTTTGCAGGCAGTTATTCTTAAAAGTCAGATTAACATGGGGCAAATGCAGAAAAATAACAAAGACAATAGCAAAATAAGGAATAAATTTTTATGAGGAGTAAAAAAATTTTTTTAAAATATACTTTTAAAGCTCTTCATTGTCAAAATACATGTATCAGTCAACAGTATTTTCTTTGCCTAACCAGGAAAAATTGTTTAAGGCATCAAATTTTAGCCTATCTAAAAAATATTCTTACTCTCACTGCTTACAAGAATATTAATAATAAAAATCCGTATTCTTATTCTAGATCATAACTACATGCCAGACTGTAGTGCTCAAAAAGCCACAGTTGTTCTGGAAAAATTTTTCAACTAATATCTAAAGATACTTTGAAAAAACATCCACTTGACTGGTGCAATCCCTGCATGTAGTTCTACTCTGCTTAACAGAATATTTTATATGAATACATAACTACGCATTTTCATGGGCATGAGAACATTGCCTCATGTCTGAGAGCACATTTTTTGCTTCTGGGGGGAACGGGAGCCTGAGTTTATGCTGCTCCTATCCTTAGTCTACTATTTCCAAAAATCTTCATGGAACAACGTCTTCACGTTCAAAAAATGACAAAGGTGGGCAGCCAACAGTTTGACTCTTTTTGAGGCAAAGGACAGACAAACAAGAACCCCTCTGTTTACAGATGTTTCATTCCTGTGAAGATACCATGATAGTGCACAGTTTTCTTTTAGAAATGGGGAGCAAGGCACTGCCTACACAACACTAGTAAAAATCAAAAGGACACCATTCTTAACAGAGGTCCATAATTAGGCATGCATTACAGTAACAATATTAGTACAAGCAGAAGCATGGCATTTTTAACAGAGCAACCGTTCTTTACTTAGGATTGTTTCAGCAAAACGTTTGTCACAAATTCTAATGATATCTACAGAGACAAAGTTTCCCATAAATACTCGAGAAGAGTACACACTGCTACTTTACGCTCTTCATCCTCCTCTCTTCCCACTGCTCCTTTTCATCTGCCTAGTCTTACAGCTAGAAAAGTATTAAAAGGACAAAACAGCAATTATTCTTTCAGTTATGTCTTCTCGGGTAGTCTTTAAATCTTACCTGTAATCTCCCAATTTTCTAATTAAAGTCATAAGACTGTGATTTAAAAAACATATTTTGGAAATTAAGTATTCTAATCAGGATCATATTAGAAAAATAGTCAGAGATAAACATAAATATTTCACACAGTCAGGACCAAAACTAGCATTATTAATATTATTAACAACAAGGTAAACCAGTGAGGACTTGATTAGGGGAGTTAGAAGATAAGAAACAAGAAACAGGTGTGGCTGAAGGATAAAGCCAAAAGCAACTAATTACCATGAATTTCAAAAAGAGAATAATAATGTGATTAAGCTCGTGATCATTTAATCTCCTTTCTTCCTTTGTAAATATACCCTTGCAACTCTTCATAATGAGTATGAAACCCATTGTGGAATATAGAGAAGAGCAGAATGGAAACTTTAACTTGAGTCTCTTATTTAACCATTAACTGGATCTCTGTCATACTGATCATCTTCAATTCACATCAAAACTGACGGGCAATGACAGAGCTATGGAGACATGCTGCGTATGAAGCCTTGTGCAGGGAAAATGGACAGGTATTTCTGATATGGCACTGCAAACAGAGTCAAAGACATCCATTTGATGACAGTCCTATACTACCAGCCAAAGCCCCATCAGCTGTCCATGGAAAAAGACTGAAATCCAAAGCCAGGCTCCAGCTCTGGATACTGAGCTGCTGGACACCTAGACCTAAAGCAGCTCTTTCAGTTCATAATTGTTGTAAGCCCTGTGGGCCATTTGCACTGGAAATCCTGGTTATTATAGAAGATCTGGGGCCATCGGCCATCCCACATGGGGGAGTATTCCAAACTACATGGAACCGTAGAATCATAGAATGGCTTGAGTTGGAAGGGACCTTAAAGATCACCTAGTTCCAAACCCCCTGCCATGGGCAGGGACACCCCTCCCACTAAACTAGGCTGCTCAAAGCCCCGTCCAACCTGCCCAGAGCAGAACCTTTGCTAGTGCAGTCAGAGTATCCACTCAACCCTTGTGCAATTCTTAGAAAAGACACTTCACATTCCACCGGGTTGGGCCAATCTGGTCCAACCCACGACAAACCAGTAAATAAGCAAGGAAAAACAGCAATTTCTTCCATGCTAAAGAAATCTTCTTGATGAGCAAAGAGACCAGCCAGTAGCCACCAGACCTATTGCTCTTGGCAAGTTAAGAATGAAACACTGGCATTTCCCCTTTGAAAAGTATGTGGTGCACAAGCACCAGCTTCTGGCTGCAAACAAGTCTACCTTTGTGTTTCTCCTGGCATTAGCCGGCATATGAGCTGGACCTCCAGCCTACCTCAGCAGCCATATTAAGCAAGAGTAAACTAGAGTCAGTGAAATCACCGTGCCAGTTCCTCTCTCACTCCTTCACAGATATCCCTATTTTCTGAATGTGGACTTCTGTTTGCTGCACCACACAGTTCACGCTGGCTGTCCCCACACTGCCTGAACCCTCCTTGTGCCTGAACTCCCTTATGTGGTGAGCCAGTGTTTGATCCAGAGTCAAGCCAGCATCAATTAACATGGAGGCTGTGTGAAGACCTGGAGAGTGAGCACTCAAATGCAGAGCTGATGTCTGTGCTAACTTGATACACCTAATTTGAGAGTGATGCCAGACCGTTAGGGAAGCGGAATTCAGGCCCAGGAAAGAATTAAATCCATTGCCAATATTCAGAATAATACTACTGTATAAGGGGGCTGACTTGCTTATAGAAAATATTATCAATATAGTAGAAACTGCTGTACACAAACTATAAATCATTGCATGAGTTTAATATAATAGTTACATTTAAGTCATTGTTGCTTACATGAAAGGGAAAAGAATATAATTTTCTTGAATATTTGGCAAGCTAGTACCTGTAGAAATATCACCTTCCCCCAAATAATCTCACAAATACTCTCATTAATTTTCACAGAACCCAAGAATGGAAACTAAATAATACTGATTCATCCACTTTTTGAATGGGAAGGCAATCTCTTAAAAACAAGATCCTCTCACATAAAATTTCGTTCCCAACAGCCCTGATGCTCCTTTCCAGTTGGCAGAATAGCAGCAGCGGCAGCAGCGTAAAGATAGAAGCTATGAGATATTCAAAGGAGCCAAAGGAAATACAATGCGTAGTTTCCATCAAATCTCAGTGCCAGCTGGCTGTCTGTCGTCTCTAGGCACACAGAAATTCAAGGTGAGCACAGACTGGCATACAGCAGCCAAGGGAAGCAATTTTGTGCAGGCTAGTTTAATATTCCTACACTTAATGACCTTCTCATTAGAGCCAAGACTATGAAGTTTATTACTCAGTTAAGAACAGACTACAGAATAAAAAAAATAAACTTTAGAAGTAGTAGATGGCATATTAACTGTTATACTATCATCCCCATCTACAGTCTCATGCAGTATTGTTAGATTTCGTACTAGTGGAAACTCTGGATTGTAAATTACTTAAGTAATTAATTTAATTTTAACTGATGTATACAGGATAGACGCTTGTCCTCACCTCTTGACTAAGAACATACATTAAAAAAGCATCTTCTACTTAATACTTTTGCTTGATATTTTTCTTTAATGTTACTACTAGATCAGTGATTGGATAATGAATGGTTACTGAGATCAGTGAAACTGAGTAATTATCAGTAACATCTGAGTTCCCCCAAAACAACCTAGTAATGTCTCTATTTCAGTTTCATCTAAATCCCAAAACTAGACTGTTGGCCAGTTAAAGGTTATAGGTTATAAAAGTTTATAAGCATTACGTATGAAAAGTATTACAGTATTAAGTATTAAAAGTTACAGGTTGAGAATAATTTTGAAACAACTACCATAAAGTCATAAACTTTTCAACAGCGTCCTCCACAATCAAAGGTAAAAGTACTTATTTTATTTCAATATTTGTTACCCAAATAACGCCAGCACCTCAGTATACCAGAGTAAATGTCCCTGAAGGTGGTGTTGTAAAGCAAGTTTAAAAGAGGGGAAAAAAAACCAAACCAACAAAAAACAGAGTAGAGGACACAAAGAATTGCTCATTGCCACAAACTAGAGAGCTGCTTCAGGGAATAATGGAGCTTGCCCAAGCTCCTGAACTTTCAAAGCAAAATTTTCCCTAAATTCTATTATATTACCCCTTCATAAAAAGTTCCTAGGCGAAGTTTGCTGGGAGGCTTTGGGACAGTATCCTCTCCCTCTCTCTGCAGAGGAGTATCCACAACTAGGAGGCAGTCACCACTCACGTGTTTCTCATCAAGCGCAAAGCATGAGTATCCTGAAACCAGATGTTAATTTTGAGGGCTGAGGCCAGGATTGCTGATCCTGAAACCAGATGTTAATTTTGAGGGCTGAGGCCAGGAGTGCTGAACTAGCCTGGACTTCAAGACTGCCTTCTTCAAATGGATTAACTGTCGGAAGACCTGGGTTTTATTACTTCCTTTTGAGGTAACCATCCTCAGATGTTCAAAGAGCACGGGCACTTTTATTAAGGGTATTCACACTCTTTCACAAAGCTATTTTGGAGCTGCAATAGGAAGTGCAGGAGGCAGTTTCACAACACAGCACTTCTGAAACAATACTTAGGAGCCTTAAAGTGTTCTTGAGCTTCACTCCCAGCCCATGGCATGACATCCAGCTCCTCAGGACATAGCAACTTCAATCAGGAAAAAAAATCAATTTTGCCATCCAGAAGAGCAGTGTAACACTCGATCTCCATGCCGTGCCCAATGCTTACTGTTTGTTTTGCCAGGTTAGTTTTCAGACGGATGAGTTCCCTGGCCCAAGTCCCCATGTGGCTTCATTTACACTAGCCTGCACGGAGGTGGAGGAAACACACAGCTGAGGACTGTGGGGAAAGCAGGTGGGTTTGGGCTTGCACCAATTTAAAGAGCTCAGGCAGGCAGTGCCACACAGGGACATAAAACTGCTTTAACTCTGCCTCAGTTCACTGTCCCAGTTTGCAGGAGAGCTCCATGAATAGCTGTGCTGGTACAACTAGGGGAAGAAGAGGAGTGTGAGGCCAGAAATGAGCAGTCGTGGGTGGAAACTGAGGAGCAAAAACCCTTTTCAGCTGTGATTGCCACCTAACTACTGAGCAATTGATACCTTTCAGCATCCTTTCTGCAGCTTTCTGCAGTGGTGGAAGCAAGAGAACATGCTGTCTTGTTTTGGGTGGACAGGAAATCTGTGAATAAATGTGACAGCTCCGAGAGGCGCCTCTGCAAACCAGCATGGTGTTAAAATGAAGTTCTGCATAGCTGAGGGGACTTTACCACCACAACCCTTTCTGGATGAGTCTGTTAGAATTCATCAGCAATTAAACCTCTCAGGCAATATATATAATAGACTTTTAAAAGAGACTCTCCACAAAGCTGTGAAATATGATACTTCACTGCCTGGTACTTATACAGTCATCTATTCCTTTATAAGTTGAATGGGTATTTCACTCTAATGGGTATTTCCAATTCATATGTAAATGCTGTTCTAATTTGATAGCATTTTTACTCACTTTACAAACTTGAGGATTTTACATTTAAGATGAGAAATGACTATCAGGTCTTTTAATATCATCTCTTCATCTTGGACCCCTAAATTTTACTCCATGCTAAGCTAAATAATTTATTTGATCAAAGTGTAGGTTGTGCTTGACAGCTGTCCCAAACTCCCTTAATATCCCTGCTGTTCAGTGTCTTCCCCACTGCTTTATCGTCACAGCAGTTTCCTTCCTGTCAGCAGCAGATTCTTCTGCTTTTACTGATTTTTGCAACGCTCTCTCTCAGACTGCTCTCTACAGCTTCAATGCACTTTGCCTGTGCTGGAGTGCTGGGCATTTCCTAAACTGAAATGCCAGTGCACTGTAGTTCAGGTTGTCCCCAGCCTTGGAGTTCAGTTACCAGTGAAATCACATTTAACTCTCAACTCCAAACAAAAGGATTTCTCTGTACAGCATCCAAAACGACAAAGTTACAAGTGCCTAAGCTTTTTGCACCAAGATCAAATAAATAAAAAAAAATTTCCCTCCTCATATTTCCTGTGATTGCAGTCTTCTGCATACCATACAGCTTAGGCTGTATCTACAGAGCCTCTTTTTATGTATCACATAAGCTTTTACAGATAAGCTTGCTCTTCTAATCCTCTAAGGGTTCCATACAAATTCAACCTTTTCTGTTCTAAACTTCTTAATTTCTTATGTATTCAGAAGATACTTCTACATTTGACTTCTTAAAGACCTTTTTCATTTCCTTGGAGATATAATAATTCTTTTTTTTTTCTTTTTTGATATGCAGAATAGCTATTAAGCTCTGTACCTAACTGACCTATTAACAAATTTGTTACTCAACAAGGTAGTAAAATTCTACCATTTCCCATTATCCTAAACCAGGTCTGACTGTACCTGTAAGATGGCGTAAGGTCTTCGAAGAAGCACATTAAAACTCTGGCAGTCAGATGAGTGCTGATCTGATTTATAAACAGTGTCCATTAAAATTTGTTCCAAACATTTTAGCAAACCAGTTTTGTATCAGATCAAGCAGCAGGTGCTTATATCAGAAATCCCCAGACCACCCACAGGTCCTTTCAGGCCCCTTCTCATTCCCTTCCCACTCCTTGACTCCTGAGCTCACAGCACCTGGCTGCAGCTGCTCTTCGGCAAACGCAGGCTTGGACCCACCTCTTTCTTCCTGGAGCCTCACCATAGTCAGTTCTCTCTGTCACACTCTGCATGCCATTTTGCATCTGTCTTTCACCTTGGATGCCCTCTCTTGGACCAGGCTCTTCTGCTTTTCCTGAGGCCTTTTCCTGAACCACAGGTATTGCATTTCATAATCTTGGCATTGCCACTAAGCCAGAACCAAGCTCTAGCACAGAGACAGACTTGCCGTAAGCAGCATTCCCTGGATGCAGCTCAGTGCACTGAGATGCTCATGGGAGCGAGCAGGCAGGAGGACAAAGCAATCTCTCCTGGCAATCAGACAATGAGGAGCATCGCTGCTGGCTGAATATCTCGGTATTAGTGCTAAGTGGACCTGGAGCAATGCAGGAGACAGGCTCTGAACAGCACATACTAGGGGACTGTGAATGCCCTTGACAGCTCTAATTCTGGCAGTGTGACTTGCTGCAAGCTCCAGGAGCTGGACCCTGTCCTGGTGACGAGTACAGACATAATTCCCACAGGCACTGCAGATTATGGCCCCTTCCCACATTTGGATTTGGATCCATTTCTTCTGCACTAATGAAAAGGAAGCATCCATAGCGAAGGAGCACACTGCTATGGGGAGGAAACCTTTGAGAAAAGCTGGACTACAGGTACCTAGGGACTTTCCAGTTCCTGCAGGACCTCAAGACAGATCCAGGATCAAGACCAGATAAGAAATTCACTCTGTGGAACCTTTCCTAACATAGCTGTTTTCCCTTCTTCTCTTCTGGGGATGCAGGCAGGCCTTAGGCATTTAACCAAGAATAATCTAACATAACAACCAGGATGCCTCACCTCCAGCAGTGCCCAGGCCTGTTGCCTTAACCATGCTCCAGACCCATCCTGCTGTTGGTCCCATGCCTTTTAACAACTGTCCCATTTAACCTGAACCACATACGCTTTGGCATAGGTCCTACTAGTTGACATTTTGTTGCCAACTATGAAAAACTGAGCTCCAGTGCCAACAGACAGAGGTAAAGGTGTAGCATGTCTGTTCCACACTAGACCACGGTGGATAAAATTGAGCAAGATTTTACATAGCCCGTCTCTCTCAGTGAGTTCCAAAATTGCCCCAAAAATGCACATTACTTCAGATGGCAAATCTACAGCAATGTGAGGGCAGGGAAAACACTGCAGTAGTGCTAAGAAGAAACGGAGAAGTGGATTTTCATGCTCTTATCAGTGGTGCGTTGCTCTATGGCAGCCATGGGAAGTCATGTGGCAAGTACCGAATTTTTGTTTCTTACAAATAAACATAAAGCTGGTCTGGGAAAGTGAACAGATAGCAGAAGCCATCTAATCAAGGGCCTGCAGCAGCAATGGAGTCCTTCTGTACATCTCTTACTACTTCACTGCTGTCTTCTACACTACACATGCAGCCTCTACAGCGGGAGATTTACATGTCTCTCCCACGCAAACCTTTGAGCACTCACTTCATGCTCTGGTTGAGTGGGTAGTAAAGAGCATGGTAGAAGCATTAGCCCACCCCTATTTGGTATACACTCTAAAATAGAGACATTCATCCATCTTGTTTGCCCTGTTTAGTCCACCTTCATGCTTCACACATTTTGTACTATTCTGCTTTTATTTTACATACTAATTTAAATAAAGCCCTTTAAAAGATCTTCAAGTTCAATGCATCTCTGCACAACCCTCCCAAGGCTCTCAGCCCTGCAGAGCCAGCCAGGATATAAGAAAGAGCTAGTTATAACTGGGACTGCTGCTGCAAATGAGATTGGATGAGGTGGTGTTACAAGCAAAATTACCAGGCAAGAACTGGAAATATAAGGAGAAAAGAAAGGAGAAGAAAAGAAGGAAGAACTCAATTGCATGAACCCAACAACAACTATTCACAGCTCCCCATACACACACACTGCACCAATCAAATGCTGTATGGAAAGCTATCCCACACTGCATTAAGACTTTATAGTCAACAGTAAGTAGGGGCCTCCCTCAGGGACTACCTTCCCAGCACTGACAGGCAAGTGAAGTGGCTGCAGCTGGTGCTGGCACTTGCACAGCAGGTTCCCCTCAGATAATTCAGTCCCATCCTACACCCATCTGCTCTTTCTTGGCCTCTCAGAAGCACAGACACAGCAGATCTTTTTCATGCGCTGCAGATCAAACTCAGCTCGGAACCTGAGGGACTCCCCGTATTTTCCACAGACACAATGCAGCTGCAGACACAAAGACTGAACGCTCAGGGAGGTTGCCCATGAGTGGCTTCATAAACCAGTGGGGTTAGGCAAGAGTCACTGAGAAACAACCAGCAACACAGCACTTCTGTTGCTGCCGAAAGACCCCGTTAACTTGCTCGCATGGCTGGAGCAGTGGAAGACACAGGCATCACTCACTTTTCCATGAGTCAGCACTGACCCTGGCAAAGCAAGCGATGGTGATACACTGCACTGTAAAGTACTGTTGACAAAAAACTGCTAGCCCAGACAAAGATGGGAGCTCATTAGTTTATACATTCTTGCCACAGACTCTACAATTCAGAGACACCAAACATCCCTGTGTCCTGGCATGCTCCCCACACAGCCATAGCATACACAGGGGTTTTATGTGTAGCCATGGCTCTCTCCTCTCCAGCACTCGCTTCCCTGGCAATGGTCAGAAGTTACCAGTACCTACACAGCCTTCCTTGCTGTGCTCCCTCAGGATCCCTACCCAGTGCTCAGGACATCCCTGTTAATGCCTTTTCACTACCAGCAAGTGGCCCCTTCATTTATCAACCCCCTGAACTTGAAGTGTGACCCTTCTGCCAAAGTCACCACCACTTGTCTCATGAATGTTGTGGCGAACAGACTGCAATGTCGCATTGCCTCTCTGTCATGCACAGCCTTCACTAGATGAATCAGAAAGCAATGCATTTCACTCCCAGCACACCGTACCCCATTCAAGAAGCTCTGCCAACCCCTTCTACAGAGACTGTTTCTGTGGGAGGCTAAAGGTGCACATTACTTTTAGCACATCAGCGCGTTGTTTGGGTCCTCAAAGTCAGGGCTGCCTTCACATGAAGCTGCCTCCTAAGATGGCAGCTGACACAGATCCAATAGGGGTGTATGTTACATCAGATTTACATCCTCAGTGTCCATCCAGGTTGGATGGAACCACCTTTTTTTTCACTCAGTTAAGCAACACTTCAGTATTAGAGATGAACGTAATTTTCCTGTCAAAAACACAAAAAAGCTTAAAAACTTGGTTTGATTAAGGTAAAACTATTTTTCCAAATGTGTCAAATCTTTTGGCCCACAATTAAAGCATCCAAAAGAATCATTTTATATTTTCAAAAGGAACATTTCCATTAAATTTTTACCTCACTCTTCATGTAACAGGATAAATCTCCTTTTGCTAGGAATGCATAGTTTGCATACATTTTGTGCCTACATCATGGTGTCTTGAAACCCATCTTACAGGTTGCAGCCATAAAGAAAACCTTGCCTAAGCTCCCTTTATGCCATCTGCCAGGAGCACTTCTCAAAGATCTCTGTGGTGTTCTGGAGCCCAGCTGAAGTCAACAGCACCCTGGATAAACAGGAGGAACCCGATCTAGGGATCTTGGGAAAGCAGCACAGGAGGTGCCAGACTGAGACCTTAAAAAATTATATTGTTAATTACAGAATAAGATTGTTACAGAGAAAAAGGATGCCAGCATACTGTCTATTGGTTATGTGATTGCATTCAGTAATAAACACTGTTTATTCTGAAACTTGGCACAGATGGTACATACAGTATCCCTGTAATAAAGAGCTCTCTGTGCACTGTCCTCTTCGTAGTTTACATTACTGTTAATATTTACTGGCTATATTTACTGCAGGTATAGAAATTTTAGCAGCAAGTAATAAATTCGTAATTTTCCTATGCCTCTGTAAGGTCTTTGCACACTTCTGTGGGATAAAAAGCCTAGTATTTTACTTTCTTTCCATCAAGTAAGAAACCCATTCAGAAAGTTGCAGGTTTTCTTCCTTCTCCTGGGTTTCCTCCACCAGTACTTTAAAATTCCTGTTTACTGAACGCACATAAACTGTTACTGATAGCATCAGGCAGCACAGCTGTTGACTACTTTGCCCAGCATTTTTAGAAGGGGACACATTACAAGCACACCTGGTTGTTAGTCTTACATTCATTCCTCATAATAGACCCAAGTTTACTTTTTCCAACATCAACCCTGTGCTGCTGCACAGTTTCTCACCATTAATTATTACTATATGGAATGCTGAATTGTGAAATCGGTATTAAGGAAAATGATCGGTGAATCCTTTCAAGCCCCCTTTCTGCCAAAGAAGCAACTGCACAGAAAAAAAACCTTGCACCTTAAAGAGAATGGGAAGCTGGAAAACATGGACATTCTAGCTGTCACATAATAGCATATTAAGTTAAAGCCCAGCATAGCTAAGAGCAAAATCCAACTCTTTTGAATCTCGTTTCAAATGCAATGCTTTCTCTTCCTACAGTCCTTTCTTTCCTTTGCAGTCCCTGCACATACATGTACACTTTGGAGAGGGTGTGATCCAGCAGGACACTTGGTATGTAACCATGTAATTGGAGATGCCACTAAAATGCAGATGCAGAGGAGATGATACGGCAACTTCAGTTTGCAAGGACAACCGTAATTTTGGTCCTTCCTAATTTTCACATTCTTGATTATGTAAGCTTAACACCTTAAAAAACACCACCACAAGATCCCAGGAAAATAGTTCTATTGCACAATCCCTAGTAATTACTTCTTTCCAGAGTTATTAGCAAGGCTTGTTTCTAGAACATGTGTATAATAGACAAGAATATTGCTACAGTAAAAGAAAATATAATTAATTCAAAAAATGCTGAATTAATTTCATTCTTTTGTTTCTGATATAACTTACTCAAAACTACTAAAGAGAATTAGAAAAGAGAATAGGGGGAAAAAAAATAAAAAATTGGAGACTCTTCCTGGTTTCCACCCCAGGTGTCCATCCTGGTCATAAACATGCAGTTTCACACTCCCCAAACCAGCTGAGATGCAAAGAAGTACAAATTAAGACAGGCAGGCCATGAGCACATCACTTGGCTGGGAAAACGGCTGGATTTGCTTCATTTTACTGACTGAAATGACATCTTAACCTCGAGCCCCTTTCCCGCAGGCTGTAGCACAAGTAGGCTGAGACTCCCAAAGTTCCCTAACCAGTATGTGAAAAACAGGAGATGCTCAGAGCCATAAACAGCAAATCTTCAGAAAATAAGCAGTAATTTATGCAATTTCCAACAGAAAGCTCCTTCCCGGCCTGTCGAGCCGTCCTTCCGAACAGCCTTCGGCTCCTGCCCCAGCCCGCAGGCCGCTGGGGCGGTCGCACTGCTAAGGGCAGGCAGGGGCAGGCTCCTTGCGCACCTGCTGCCTAGAAGGAGATGATACAAAAAACCACCCCAAACCACACACTTCAGGAGAAGCAGCGGGCGAAGGAGGCTGTGTGCTACCAGATATGTCCACGGTAGAAAACAGAGGGAACGCCCAACCTCCCGCCGGGACACACGCAGAACAGACCACTACCGCAGACGGGACACAACTGCCCGCCATAGAAGGCGGTGAGCGGCGGCACATGCTCAGTGCGAGCGGCGAGCCCCGCCTCCGCCTGACCCGGATACAGACGGGGCTGCCTCCCTACCGGCCCTCTGAGGAGCGTGGAGCCGGGTCGCCACCCCCCCCCCCGCCGCCGCCGCAGCAGCAGAGGGAGCGGAGCGCCTCAGTGGCACCATGGGGCTGTGGTGAGCGCCCGGCACCGCTGCCCGCCCGCTCTGCCGTGCCTCCCCCCTCCGCGGCCATGGCCCCCATGGGGATCCGCCTCTCGCCGCTCGGCATGGCTGTGTTCTGCCTGCTGGGGCTGGGTGTCCTCTACCATCTCTATTCCGGCTTCTTGGCCGGCCGCTTCGCCTTCTTCATGCTAAGCGAGCCGGCGGCCGGTGGGCCCGAGGCCCCCCGCGGCTCCGCGCCCGCCGGCGCCGTGGACCTGCGGGAGCTGTTGGCCGTGTCCGTCCTGGCCGCCGTCAGGGGCGGGCAGGAGGTGAAGCGGGTCCGGGAGGGCAACGTCCTCAACGCCAAGGCGAAGGGGAAGACGCGGGAGGGGGCCGAGGAGCAGCTGACGAGCGGCGACCTCCTCTCCAACCGCAGGATGTTCTACCTGCTGAAGGGCGCCTTCCCCGCCGTGCAGGTGGGTGCCGGGCTCCCTCCCGTCAGGCGGAGGGGGAGAGGGCGGGCTGCCGGGCTTCGCCGCTCGGGCCGGCCGTTACCGGCCGCGTAACGGTCGCCCTGAGGCGAACCGCCGGGCTCGGCCGTTTGCGGGGAGGAACGTGTCACCGCTCCGTTTTGTAACCGCCGGCGGGAAACACTAGCCTTATTCTGCGTTTTTTTCTGCCCCTCCCGCCCTTGCTGACTTTGTGGCAGTGCCACCTCATGCTCGTTGCCGTGGGTGTTGGGCTGCAGGGGAAGGAGTTGTTGGATCGGGGATCAGCGAACACAGGCGAGGTGAAACTCTACGTTTAAAATAATACGGGGGGGCGGAAAAACACCGCGTCTAACCGTTGTGGTTAATGTGCTGTCTGGCTAAGGATAAAGGTAATTTCATAGCACCAATTTTGCATATGTTTATGGTTCTGAGATTAGCGATGCTGTTATTTTCTTAATTATCCTTCCTGCCAGTTGCCCTTTTCACCTTAAGTTATAGGGAGAGCCAAGAACGCAGAGAAGGGATTGAGAATTTGAGGTTTAGGAACATAGTGTCACAATATCCGAGTTGGGACTTTGGGACAGCAGATAAGCTAACAGCTGTGTCGCGCTGTGGATCACTGCCTACGTGTTGCAAAATGAACTTACTTTCCTTTCAGAAGTATGCACCCCTCCCTGCTCTCATTCGCTTCTGAAATTGGGGTATAACGCTTCAGGTCAAACCCAAACTAGAACTTTACTTTGAGGTTTTGTTGGCTTTGTTTCTATTTTTGCTTTAATAAATGGGAACTTCTCTTCAGTCTCTTGATGTTAAATTCCTTAGCTTTTTACAGTCATTTGAAACGGATAGAAAACCCTAACTTTGGATTTCAAAGGTGATGATTGCATGCTTTTCCTGGACAGGTTGAGAGAAAAAGTAGTGTAGTTAAGTTTATTTTTTGGTGTAGTTACTACTCAGTGAGTTTTCAGTGGCTGTTTTGGGAGTTCCTCAGGGTAGTGTGTAGTGGTGGTTTGTGGGTTTTTGGTTTTGTTTGGATTTTTTTTTTTTTGTAAATGTTGTAGAGATCTCATTGAATATGAAATTTAAAGGAAACGCCAAATTCTTCAATATTTGAAATAAACTTGAGATGTGATTAGTCTTTCTCTACAGACAGATCGTGAAGGTTATGTTCTGAAGATTGCTGGTTTGTCCATTAATGGCAAGCCACCTTCTTGGACCCTATGTTAAAGGAAGAAAAAAGTATTATCCCCTGTTCTTTTTTTGCTATTCAGTGTCCTCATGGAGCTTGGCATTACAGCATACCTGTAGCGCTGCCTGAAAACTGTATGCTTTCTCCCCTTCCACAGATGGAGGGACCTCATTAGCTTAGACAGAAGAGTTGTCTGTGCTTCTAGAGAAGGCGGAGGTTTAGCTTTGGGCTTCAAGTCCTCAGTGAACTGTATTGCCTGTTCCGTGTCTGTGGTCACTATGCATAAACTCTGCTCCGGTGCCTGGGATGCATAGCAGTGACAGTCTGACTCGTGCATCTTCCTCTTGGAGGGCGTTAACTTTGAACATCTACTTTTAAAAAACTTTGGTACTCATTTCCTTACAGTTGACTTGTGCTGTCTTTAAAAATAGATGGTACTTTTTAAAGTGCAGATGTGTTCTCAAACACAGTATGAAGGCAAAAATGTGTCTGTACCTCTGTGGAACTGGAAAAAAACCAGGCATATGTCTCTTTCTTTTCTTTTTTCCCTCTCCCTCCCACCCTCAAGATTGATTGAGCTTGAGCACTGAGGATGACTAGGAAGAGTTTGTCTGACAAATCTTTCAGCTAATCTAGAGTTATTCAATCTGACTGGGATATTTAGTATTCAGAGTACCTGATCTGGATAATAACAGCTGATCTCATACGGTATTTAGAAAATACCCACTAAGCTGTATATACTGATAAGACATGCTGTCTCTTAAAGTCTATATTATGATGAAGATGTATTCATAAACACTTGTCCAAACCAAAATGAAAACTTTGGTTTACTATATACACATGGCACAGTACTCAGGTGTGAAGACAAGGGTCTCATCTCAATCTGCAAATCCTTCATGTGTACCTTCAGCACCACTGCTGCTGTTTCATAGAACAGACCTGCTGCACTTTTAGTGTGAATATGAGGATTATAGAGGATCTCCTGAGACACCTTTCATGTGAGGCAGTATAAAACTGCATCTTGTAAGAAGCATTGTAGTTTGTATTCATAGCCTTATCCCTGTCTACAAAGTGATGCTCCAGAATAAAAAACATTGCTGAAGTCAAATAAAACCCCACTTCTCTTCTTGCTAGAGAAGCTGCTGCTAACAAAAGCTGTCAAACAAAACCTGAAAGAATTCCAAGAGTGAACTTATGCAAAATGCTGATTTACTCGCATCATGGAGTCCTTGAGCCCAACTGGGGTACCTCAACATTTAAATTGGTGCCAAATGCTGCAGCCAGGAAAAAAGCAAACCAACACAAAAACTGGGTGCCAAAATATGCCTATAATGCAAAGGAAATGATCCATTAATTATCCTCTAAGAATAGCTATGGCTTTTCAATGTTTAAAAATAACCAGGGGGAGAAGTCATTTAACTGAAATAAACTGAAGTCAGTGAGCAGCCTTGGATTACCTGTGTTGAGGTGCTGGACATAACAAGGGAAAGCATGCAAACAGTCCATCCGAAGCAGATCTTCTCTTAAGATGTGATTATTAAGATGGAAGAGTTAGGCTTCTCACTTGCAAAAGCTGAAATAAATCTGGAAAGAGTCTTGCAATCCTGACAGTTGTGGTTTATAAAATTACCTTTCAAAATCTGAGGGAAGAGAGGGAAAAAAACCAAACCCATAGAAAATGTTTTGCCTTTGTCTGTTCTTTTGTGTAAAGGCATTGTCTCTACAGAGGAAGAGGAACTCCACTGCTTACATTACTGGCTCTATTTGATATAAATAGATACATTTGCATCAGTTCACGACTTCTCACAGCTAGGTTAGGTAAGACCAAAGAGCAGCAGATCAATGCTGTTTTATCACTGTGTAGTAGATTGAATGTATTGAGTATTGATGTTATATCCCTCAGAAATAGGTGTGAGAAAGAAAGGGGAGGAAGGGGCAAGTTGGTTATTTCTAACTCAGGTATTACCCAGCGTTGTCTGATAGCACTCAACATCCATCAATGAATATTTGCACGCATCTTCTATGAAGTATTTTTGTGTAGTTGATTTTAAAATACATTTAATGCTAAAATATATGCAGTGGTTTCTCTTGATAGTGTCAACAACTCTACTTACAGACTTGAGGTGTTTACTGTTCCTGTGGTACCAGTGTGTTGTCCTCATCTATTTCTTTGTCATGCTAAGAATGAGTTAAAACTCTGATCCTGCTCCTTTTCATTTATTTATTTGTCGTTTATCTTTTCCTGGGTTACTTCACTGCTTTCCTGATTTGTTCTCAATGCAGCCCCATTTATTCCTTGTGCTAGCGCAGTGGTGGTGCAGTAAGAAGGACTGGGATGGGAATCCAGTGAAGGGATTAAGGAGATGCTCAAGCCAGCCCTGGGGGCAGAGGTTACTGAGGAGGCAGCGTTGCCAAATCCAGTTAGAGACTGGCCAGAAGCACTGGTATGTTCTGCCCAGAAGAGCTTCTCTGTTTGAAGAGATGATCTAATGATACTGGGGCTCCAGCAGTATTGTCTGGTAAAAGAGCTTCTCTCTCAGCACCACGCATCAGGATCTTCTATTTTTCTAATGCTGCTTGTCCAGGGGTCAGTGTCAGGAGCTTGATATCTGAATGTACCCAAAGTGAAAACATAAAATAAAGATGACTTACAAATACCCTGGGAATATACCTGAGCAACCTGGTCTAGTGGAAGGCGTCCCTGGCCACGGCAGGGGGTTTAGAACTAGATGATCTTTGAGGTCCCTTCCAACTCTAATCATTCCATGAGTCTGTGATTCTTTGACTCTGTGAATTCACATTATGGCCCTACCAACAGCCTATGTCAGCACATCTGAAGGAGCAGGCGCACTCGCTCGCAAACACAGGAGTGATTGACAGAGGAAGATGTCTTCCTCAAACCAGCACTTTAGCCAAAGTTCCTTTGTCCTCCAACTATGAAAAAGCCAATTTTAAAGTGACCACACAATTTTGCTATTTTGCTTTGCACTTTACTAGTATTATTTTCACAGAATGCAGACTTCAGTCTTATTTGCCAGAATGAATTCTGCCCTATACTCTCATTTTCAGCTGTTCAGGCTTATTTTTCACCAGTGCATTGATTTATATTCTGTAGTTGCACCAGCTGTATGTCTTGTTTTGTAGTGCAAATACTGAACAGAGAAACATACTTTGTTTCTTCTTCCCTTTTTTTTTTTTAATTGTGACTGTGATGGAAATGAAGTCTTCCTCTGTCCCAGTCTTTCTCTTCAAGAATCTTTTTATTGGTCTTGCCACTGCCCCAAACCCAAAGGTGCTTCTCTCTCTTTTCCAGTTAAGACACATGATAAATACCGCATTTCAAGTTTGTGCATGGTAATGCTGGAATTGGGCATCAGTGTTTGAAAGAGAAATTCAAGAACATGTCAGACTTACTTTTGATGAGATTTTTTTTCTAAATTAATTTCACTTTTTGAAGATAAATGTCTCCAAGCACTCCTTTTTTTTTTTAATCAAGCTACCTGAAGCACTTTCTAGGTTTAAACCTGCTGTTTACAGGCAGGTTTAAATAGCATGATAGTGCCAACTATCATGCTTAGAAAACTGGAATTTCATCTGAGATGGCAAGCTCTGCATCTGATACCAATTCTGTAGGAAAGACAGATATGCTAAAGAAGTAGGTTTGAAAACCAAAATGCTACTTAAACTTCAGAAGGATTTCAGTACTTTGCTGAAAAAATTCAGTAATTTGTTTGTCTCTTCATGTTGTGAGAATGGTATCCTCAGGCCTTAGGGTTTTTAACAAAATAAATGTTCTTCTGACCCAGATGATTTTAGCAACTGCCAACGGGTTTCCAAGTAAAGCAAGAAGTGTAAATGTTAATCTGAAATCTCAGTAATAGGTAGTGTCTGGAGCGCACCTCTTAACATGGATTTTAGTTGATGCTAGATGACTTACACTGGCTCTGTCTATGTAAAATGAAATCAAAGCCTGTAACTTTATGCTTATGAGTTCTGCGATTATCTTTTCAGAGGTAATTAGAAGTAGATCATTTGGTTTGTGTGTATACTGAGGGTGTTTAATCTGTCAGCTGAGCATCTGGAGATTTGAGTTTCTTTGTAGTGTAGGGACAAGAGTGAAAGTTTTCTTGGTATTATTTATTGTATTGGTAGACTTCTAATGTGGCCTTATTTAGATTTTTTTTTTTTTAATGAAAAGTGGTGTCGCAACTCTGGTGACAAGCTAGTCATCCCTTTCTCCTTGGTAGACTTGCATCTATATATAACTGTAATGGAGAATTTTACCACCTACTGAAACAACTTGTGTGAGCTAAGGAGTGAGTGGCTTTATTACTTTTACTGGTTTTAAATTCTATTTGTTTCTACAGATTACTGGTGGAAACTCTGAATTCTGTGATCCATGCTGATTCCTTCTGTTGCATTTTTGTTGTTTTCACCAACTTCTATTTGTCCTAAGCCAGTAGAAGCAGAGTTGTCATCTGATACATCTTTACCATTTATGAAAATCTGCTTGTTTCACTCTGCTTCCTGCTGGCTTAATGACCAATACCACGTAACAAGTTTTGATAAGCACTAATCAAGCTATTTGACGTTTAGGCTTGTCCATATTCTTGTTTGCATATCCTGTCATCTTGTTCCTGCATGAAGTGAGTTCTTGTTAAAATAAATGAAGAAGTAGTTCATGGTAGAGGAAAACTTCTGTCTGTCTGGACTTCTGTGCCTTGAAAAATGCATGCCTCCTTTATCTGTTTCGTGGCATTATTATAGAAGTCTGTTATTTTCATTTCAAATGAATTACCACATGAGACCAGTGGGTTTTATACCTATTATTTTATGTATTAGTATACTTTTATACCTTACACGCTATATACAAAAATACTTTATTCTTATTATACTTCATTACCTTTTAACAAGCTATTAATTTAGAGAATCTGTAGCAGATTCTGGAGCCCTGTTTTCTAAACACGGGAAGTTAGATACTTCCCTCAGTTATTGGAAATATGGTGCTTTGACCCCACTTCTTGATCTGGAGAGTGTTCTGTTGTGCATATTTATGTGATTTGACTTGTTGAGTGGGTGTTTACATACAGAGGTTTTGGCATCCGATTCCTTCACACAGTTTGTGTATGTACAGATGCTGTGAGAAGATGAGACAGCTTTCACCTCTGATACATTGAAGGGAAAAAACAGAGAGAAGCTAAGCAAATTAAGGTAAAACAGTCTGACTTGTAGTGTGGTGAGCATAAGGGCATGTAGCTCTTTGGAGCAGTGCGACAGTAGTGGTTGGAGGGGTGAGGTGTGAGGCTTGATTTGTAAGCACAGGAAAGCCCAAAGGCTGCTGGTTGAACTGCTCT
>VFFE01007699.1:1520084-1539261 GCA_008921705.1 Burhinus oedicnemus
GGTGAGCAGGACCAGGGAAGTGAGTGTCCCCCTGTACTTGGCACTACCAAGGCTCCAGCTTGGACACTGTGTTCAGTTTTGGGCCCCTCACTGCAAGAAAGACATTGAGGTGCTAGAGTGTGTCCAGAGAAGGGCAACAAAGCTGGTGAGGGGTTTAGAGAACAGGTCTATGACAAGCAGCTGAGGGAACTGGAGTTGTTTAGACTGGAGAAAAGGAGAGTGAGTGGCGACCTTATCGTTCTCTACAGCTACCTGAAAGGAGGTTGTAGCAAGGTGGATGTTTGTCTCTTCTCCCAAGTAACAGGCAATAGGACAAGAGGAAATGGCCTCAAGCTACGCCAGAGGAGGTTCAGATTGGATATTAGGAAAAAATTCTTCACTGAAAGGGTTATCAAGCATTGGAACAGTCTACCCAGGGAAGTGGTGGAATTGCCATTCCTGGAGGTATTTAAAAGACGGGTAGACGTGGTGCTTAGGGTCATGGTTTAGTGGTGGTTTAGGCATTGTTAGGTTTATGGTTGAACTTGATGATCTTGAAGGTCTTTGCCTACTCCTAAGTCACAGAAGCATGGAATTGTTTAGGTTGGAAAAGTTCTGTACGTGATAGCAAGCATGCAAACTTTGTAAGTATTTACACTAATGAACCAGTTTAATTGACTCAGAGTATCTTGCTGGAACAAGTTCTGTTGTCTGAAACATTTGCCATTGTGATTGTCTTTCTAATGTAGTGTCATGGTTTAACCCCAGCTGGGAACTAGGACCATGCAGCCATTCACTCACACCACCACCACCACCCCCCCTTCGCCAGTAGGGTAGGGAGAAAAAGGAGGAAAAAAAACCTCATGGGTTGAGATAAATACAGTTTAATAGCACAATAACAGAAGAGAAAATAATTATAATGGTAAAAGAATATACAAAATAAAATGATGCAATGCAGTTGCTCTCACCACCCAATGATTGATTGCTCAGTCCATCCTGAGCAGTGATCGCAGATTCCTGCTCCCTGGCCAACCCGTGTTTGTATGCTGAGCATGTCGTCTATGGTATGGAACACTCCTTTGGCCAGCTTGTCCTGTCTATGCTCCCTCCTAGCTTCTATGGGAAGCTGAAAAAGTACTTGACTTGATATAAACATTACTTAGCAACAACTAAATATGTGTTACCAACATTATTGTCACACTAAATCCAAAACACAACAGCTACTAGGAAGAAAATCAACTCTATTCCAACTGAAAGCAGGACACAGCTACTCCTAATTTCTGAGTGAAGACTTGGGAATGCAGTCAACTACATATCCATATCACTACAGAAAAGCTTGAAATGTTAGATCTTAGCCTCTGGAGGCTTCCAGCAAATGAGAATGACAAGTAGGAATGGAACATCATATTAACACAAAGGTCTGTTTTCCGGGTATATTCTCATGCGTTTTTTAAAAAAAAAAAAATAAAAAAAATATGACCCCAGGTGGGTCTCTACTCTGCTCTCGTGAGACCCCACCTGGAGTACTGCATCCAGCTCTGGGGCCCCCAGTGTAAGAAGGACATGCTCCTGTTGGAGCGAGTCCAGAGCAGGGCCACAAAGATGATCAGAGGGATGGAACACCTCTCCTATGAAGACAGGCTGAAAGAGTTGGGATTGTCAGCCTGGAGAAAAGAAGGCTCTGGGGAGACCTTATAGCAGCCTTCCAGTACCTAAAGGGGGCCTGCAGGAAAGCTGGAGAGGGACTCTTTTATCAGGGAGTGTAGCAATAGGACGAGGAGTAATGGTTTTAAACTGAAACAGGGTAGATTTAGATTAGATCTCAGGAAGAAATTCTTTACTGTGAGGGTGGTGAGGCACTGGAACAGGCTGCCCCGAGAAGCTGTGGATGCCCCATCCCTGGAAGTGTTCAAGGCCAGGTTGGATGGGACTTTGAGCAACCTGGTCTAAGTTGAAAGTGTTCCTGGCCATGGCAGGAGGGTTGGAACTAGATGACCTTTTAAGGTCCCTTCCAACCTAAACCATTCTATGAAGCTTCCAGTGTTAAGGGTTGGTGATCCTCTTGTTGGCAACTGTCTTGCAAAACCTAAAATGTAGCTTCCTAACAATAGATAAATTTAATAACTGCATGTAGAGTAATGGCTATGAATTTCTACTTGGACTATGACTTGTGGAGTATGTAGCCAGGGCTACAGAGTAAGTGGTCATATGAATGGAAGAACTAGTGACCCAGTTGTTTCTCTGCACTCCTCCCTGCCCCCCCCCCGCCGATGGCTCTGCAACCTCATCACTATTACTCCCCCCCCCCCCTTTTTTTTTCTGGCACATTAATCGCCACTGTTGAGAGAGATTCCTCACAAGCATTATAAATGCTGCAGTGTCATGGCCACCGCTACAAAATTTGAACTAGTAGGTCTTTCTCTGAAAACAATACCTTTCAGATAGTTTCAGTCTTTTAATTTTAGTGTACTGTAACAGCAGGTTTAACCAGATATTAATCCTTTTGAGGATTGGTTCCAACCCTTTAACTTTGTGGAGGCCTTTTTCCTTGTGTTGAGAAAATGTGTTCTTATGGTGGTGCATAATATGCTGTAGTGGAACTTAAACTACCCAGGAGGAGTGTTGAGGCTGCCAAGTCTGTGAAACTAGTCATCTTGACTTTGCAGGACTGTTTTTCCCTAGGGGAAAACACAATCGTCAGGTTTATTGTACAGTGACAGAGGTTTAATTTCTAAATGTCACGGCAACTTCAAGGTCTCTGTGTTTGGCATACAGTGCTTCACATACTGGTTTTACATGAGAAGACAGCTATGATGTATGGCTGGAGTTGCTGCAATTCTGCTTGCCTTCTTTTTTTGAATTCTCTTGGAGAAGATGGCTCTTAACCCTTTGCTAATAATCTGTTACAGTTGAGGTGTGTGATGTCTTTTCATGTCGTGATGTGAATTAGGTAAAAATCTTACTGATACAAAGTCTGTAACATTCAAACATAGTCTGTTTCTTTATTTTCATTGCCTTTCAATGTCACTTACCTACAGCATCTGTAATAACAAGTTGGTTTAGTCAGAGAGGATTTATCTGCTCTAGCAGTCAGATAGCTGAATTTGAGCTAGCAGTCTCAACTTCATCCGTAGCAAGTAAAGGGAAATCAGTGGTTCTAGGCTGTAGGCACATTGCATCCCATGTTCACCTACTATTTTGCCTTGACTGGACATCATAACTAGTCAGTTTGGTATCCTTTTAGAATTATATTAGAGGAAGCTATCTTTAAAGTTAGCAAGAATAAAAAAGGCTTGTGTTCCTAATACTCTGAAATGTCCTAAGAGTCCAAATTGATTTCACTCAACTTCAGACATATAACTGACATATCTAAGCCATAAGCATCATCGTCCTACTGACTAATTAGTGGAGTGATGAGTTTCTGAAGGGTTCGCACAGGCTGAAGCTTAAAGGGCACAGTAGCAATGATTTCCATTTTATTGGCAGAAGGAGCGTAGAGATACTAGTCTCCTAATGTAACTGTAATGTAACTAAAAGTAAATAGGATGAATTTGTATAGATTCCTGTTAGCACTACTTATGTACAGTTGCGGTACACCTCTCCTGTAAACTATGTTTGCAGGGATAGTAAGCTGGTATGGATGGGTTAAGGCAGGTTGATATCTATTTCCCCAGTAGTTCTTCCTTCCAGGTTATGTGATGTTTTGTAACATGAGAAATCATTGTGTACGGTGTTCTGTGATAACTGCATCTCTTGTGATCCAAAAATATCTTGCTGCTGCAGTCACAATGACATTGTATTGGGTTTTGCAGAATGTTCTTCCATTCAACGGACTGGGACTGTGTGCTCCACTGTGTGCCCAAACTGTTCAGCCCACTGAAATACCCTCTGGTCCAGAATAAAATTCATTAAGCAAGGCAGCAAGTGATAATAGGCTTAAATGCAACCTTTGACTGCTGTTTATAAAATGTCTTCGTGGGCCCAACCTACCCTAAAGACAGATATAGAATGTTATTAATTTGTTTATAAAATAACATACATCTGAGAGTTGTATAATGGTTACATCTGGTTGAGCTGCTTAAATTGCTGGTTGTAACTCAATGCCAGAAGCAGGATTATATACTAGGATTCCTACTCCCCCAGGTCACACTGCAGTTTGCAAAGTATTCATTGATGATAAAATATCTGTACATTTCAATCTGCATTTACTGGTCTGTATAAATGGAATATTAGACCCCTAATATATCTGTATACCACATGGTTCTCCCAAGTCAAATGTTCTGCTTGTAGTCTTTGAAGAAACTGCATTTAACTTTTGATTTGAAAAAAACCCTGTGATTCATACTGTGAGAATGTTCAGTAGGAAGAGCTGCAGCCAAAGAAACAGCATCCAGCTGTGGTGTGGTTTGCAGTAAAATTCTGGATTGTGGTTTCCATCGCTTGTCGCACGACAGTAATAGCTTGTAAGTTGCTGAAAAGTGACTAATTCATGCATTTTTAGCTGGAGGTGAAGGGAGAAAGATATGAGCAAACCTGTAATTTTTCCTGAGTACCACAGCTACTGTATATGATAAGTTAATGCAATTACTTTTGTTGTCTTATAGATAAACTCTGAAGAGCGTGTTGATACAGCTGATCAGGAGGCAGTCTCTTGGGATCGCAGTATTCCTGAAGACATAAAACAAAAAATACAGCCTAAAGAGGTTCCAGCAGAAAGTGTTACTGTCTGGATCGATCCATTAGATGCTACACAAGAATACACAGGTAGCTGATTCTTGTTGACAAATCATGTGTGTAATTCTGATGTCTGCCTTTTATACTGGAGACAAAATAGTAAGTATTTAAAATGACATCTCTTGTTAAAGTGTGTTATGTCAAAGCTCGTGATTTAATTGAACAAAGTCCATAATGAAATCTCTATAGTTATGAGACTGTAGCATTTACTTTTATATATACCAACTCTGAAATGACTTTGATATTCCTTGCAACTAAGTAATTGCTAAAATAAATGGTAACTGTCCTATATGGATTCTGCTGGAATTACACATTTCTTTGTTTCAGTTATTAATGTGGCAACACTAAATACCTCAGAATATTTGTTATTTGTTTATTTAAAGGGAATACCAAGTGAATATCTTATTTAACTTGATTAAAAAAAAATTGTTTTAGTTTTTCAAAAAAGCATGCATAATTCAATCTGCCCCATTTTTAAATGTTTTAAGGTGTCACATAAGCAGTTAAAGGCAATGCAACTTGCTGATAAACACTGCATAACAAACAGAAGAATGGGGATTATTTTGTGAATGTTCCACTGAAACAATCACCTTTTCAGGTGAATGTTCTTTGGTATTTAAATGATCAGGTGTGAACCAATAGAGGATAGGAGGTAGGACAAGAAATAAGAATATAGGGTACAGATTTCTATGAAAATACATGCTGCATAAGACCCAACTGTTAGCATTAGATCTGGCAGGAGTATAGGTTACATGTACTCAACAGGAAAATTGCTGGAAAACTGGAGGGTCTGTAAAAGTCTTGAAAACTGCAAGGTTATTTGAAGATACAATGAACTTACATAGTAGGAGGCAGAATGTAGACTAGTCTTCAAAGAACAACATTTATATGTCAGATCTGCTTTCTCTTCATGTTCTTGGCATCTGGCTGTAAACTTTCACTTTCTCGTTTTGCCCACAGAGGATCTTCGACAGTATGTCACAACAATGGTTTGCGTGGCTGTAAATGGTAAACCAGTAATAGGAGTGATACACAAGCCATTCTCATCATATACAGGTACCTTTTATGCCTTCACATATTTCCACCATTTTCAGTCATAGTGTTAATTAAAATTTGATGTTTGAGAGAACATCTGTATATATAAATGAGAAAATAGTACCTGAGGCAAAAGAACACTGCTGCAGACCTCAGAATTAGAGCTGCAGATGTGTTCTGTGCTATAAAACCACAAAGGAAAATGCTGCCCTTGTTTAACATGAAAATGATGCATTTAAACCAAACTAACTGAAAATATGTTTAAAAATTAAGACCCCTTCAATTGGAGTGCTTGTAGCAAACCAAAGAAATTGAAACCTACACATACTGACCAGTCTTATGTGTGCTGTTGGTCTCTAGCAGAAGAGTACTTTGCTCGTTCAGCAGAAGAACTTGGATACGTGATATCATACCCAGGAGCTGGTGTTTATTCAGTGTGAATAACAAAGATAGATTAAAAATCTTAATGGCAACTGTTTGTATGTAACAGCCAAGACTGTCTAGCACAGCCTTATTGATTATCTGACATGCTTTTAATGCCACAACCCTCAACTAATTAATTCTTCAGTATTAATGATGTATCAGTGAGGATGGCTGCAAGTTTGGCAATATATATGCACTTCTGAAAGTTTAAATTAGTTTTAGTATTTGTCTTATGTACTGTGTATTTGAAATAAGAATTTCTGTTCTCATTTTCCCTTAGGCAATACTGACCTCTAGAGTTGAGAAGTTATGCAGTAGCTTTGGCACAGAAGCTAAGACTGAATAAATGTATTTTTTATTTATTCTCTTTTTTTGCCCACTGAATGCTCAATATTTTGTGCTAAATATTGTACTTTTTAAATATGAACTTAATTTCCAGTCATTTAAGTATATGCTATATTCCAATATGCTTTAAGAATTTTGGGGTTTTTTGGAACATATTTTTCTAAATATCAACATTATCTGAAGAAATTTTTATTTTTTTTTAGCACTGTAATTTTGAGAATTTATCTCCTTTAATAATAGTAAGGTATGAAATGTTCAGACATGGCATCAGATGAGGTGCAATGAATTCTGTCATTCTATGCAGAGAGTATTGATTTCCCAAGCTGGAAATACCAATATGCTGTGAGTAGGATTGTTCCTAATACTACCACGCAAATACAAAGCAATAAAGAGGAGTCAGCATTGTTATTACACATAATTCAGCCTGTTGCCATACAATCTGGCTCTCTACTGAGATGAAATTGCTGGTTAGTCTGCTAAGTAAATGTCAAATTAATGGTTAGGGGATGCCACCTACCAAGCTTGGCTTTGAACCTCATGAGGAAACAAGTGGGAGGTTGTGTATTCAAAATGCAGTCCTCCAAAACACACCATCACAGGCTTTCCTTAGTATTACTAGCCTCCTGAGCTATTTCTTGCGTTACTATCCCATCTGAACAAAATGACTCAATATTTTTGCTATCTGCTTTGAAGGGTAGTGGGGCTTTTTGTTCTTAAAGAAAGGTCATTTGAGGAAATGTTTGATCTATTTCTGACTCGGAGCCATCCTTTTAATTTTGGTGGCTTTTCAATCATGGGTTCTAAATATTACTACTTGGTTTTTTTCCCCTCTTAACTCTGGGTTTTTTTGGAAGTATGGCATAAGAATAGTCAGGCATGGGATAACGCCATATGCACAAAAGTGAGGGGGTACTGTTTCTCTTCACTTGTGTGCTCACGTGGACATGCACCCCCTTCTTCTGTCAGCCCTAGCTTTCTCTTTTACAGTAGGGAGGGAAATTAAATCAGAGGCATCAATTCCATTTTCTCAGATAAGTAACGTTTTATCTTTACACTTAACGGAGATTGTTTTTTGTAAATCTTAGCAGAATTTGTGTTTCTGTTGTAGCCTGGGCAATGGTGGATGGTGGGTCAAACGTAAAAGCTCGTTCCTCCTACAATGAGAAAACTCCAAGGATTATTGTATCCCGCTCCCATGCAGGAAAAGTTGAGCAGGTTGCACGGCAGACATTTGGAAATAAGACTGTGATCATCCCCGCTGGTGGAGCAGGTTTGGTTCCTTAAGCATCTTAAGCATCCTATTAATTTTATTGCTTCCAAATGATTTAATGGGATAGCTGTTAGTAGAGAAAAGGATATAACTGTGGCATCTCCTCTTTTTCCTCTTACCTTTTGTTTTCCACACCCCTAAAAGCAAGCACTTGACAATAGGCACACAATTTCTCCTGTGTATAGAAACCTACAGTGACTCTAAGCCTGGACCAGCAATGTTATTGTGGTCTTTTCGTTGAACACACTGATGTGCGTTCACTGAAGGCACTGATGCTTCTGTGGAGGAAAAAGGGTTTTGTGACCAAATACAGAATCACGGAAGAGAATCTGTTGGTTTTTAGTTAACTAGTAGTACATTTAATTAAACAGTGATTTAAGAAAAAGCTGTTAAGGTTTGGTACTGTTTCTTGTGTTTATGTCAAAAGAGAAAACTAGCGTCACTAAAATACATTTTTATCTGCCTCATATGCACTCCAAAGAGGTTTTAGCTTACTTTTTATAACATTACACAATATCCTTGTGCATGTCTCAGAAAAGTCACGCAAAATTAGAATTTTATGGAGATGTATCTGTGTCTTTAATATGGAAAACTAGAGCTCCCTTACAGATTGTTTAGTCAAGAAGATCTTGCATAGGTTCTTGACAATTAATCTAAACGAGTTTTCTTATGATAAAGGAAGTGAAAATGTAACTGATTATAGTAGATCTTCTCCAGGGCTTGCCTCTGTATAAGAAGATAAAGAAAGGAACAGTTTAATGAAACAAGGATATTGGTTGAACAGTTGAAAAATTGAAAAAATTCCATAAAAGGAAGAATACTATTTTGAGCGATGACTTTGTACTGCATAATGTATGATAAAAGGGAATGCCCTGGGCTGAGTTGCTTTATTAGAGTGGTATATGCGTCTTCCTTCTAGTGTAATAAAAAGCCAGAGGCAGGGGGAAAGGTGGACTTCAGCATAATACAGAGATTGAGAAATAAGTGAGTGAACGTAAGAGCAAAACTATGTGCAAGTTTCTGGTCTTGTTCTTTTAATGTGTCTCTAGATAAGCCAATGAAGCATATTAGTAAAGGCTGTCTAAAAATAAAGTGCCCCAAATAATCAAGGCTTTAATTGGGGTGCAGTGGAAAAATCTCGTGTGTGTGTGTGGGGAGGTAGACATTCCTTTTCAAATTTTCTCTACAGGTTAGAGGGCAGACAAAGATTATAGGTGGCTTTGCCCTTATACTGGATGGCATGATATAATTAATGACATCACTTTCCTAAATCTTGCATCTGTGTAAATCTACTTACTAGTAGATTTATCCTTTGTGATGAATAGGAAAACTTGGTTTAACTTTTACTTCTACCCATTTCTTCCAGGTTATAAAGTGTTGGCCCTCCTTGACGTGGCTGAAAAGACTCAAGAGGAAGCTGATGTGTATATCCATGTCACCTACATTAAGAAGTGGGACATATGTGCTGGAAATGCAGTGTTGAGAGCTTTGGGTGGCCATATGACTACCCTGACTGGTGAAGAAATTAGTTACACTGGCTCAGATGGCAATGAGGGAGGACTTATAGCCAGTATCAACATGAATCATAAAGCACTAATTGAAAAACTTCCAGATCTGGAAAAAACATCACACAAATGAATTTGACTGATGGAGAAGTACAAGTCATGCTTTTGTAGCCTCCAAATGCTCTGCCTGAAGAAGCAGGTGTGAAAACCTGCTGGGAAAGATGCACAGCAAAGCAGTTTGGTGTGGGTTTGGGGACTATAATCATGCATTGGGTTTCTTCAGTGGTGGTATTTAAAAAAGCATAAAATAATAATAATCAGAAGTAGGAAGGGGACTGACTGCCTCACACCTCAATTTCCATGTTTTGTTTTTTTCAGACTGTTTTCATGCAGTTCTTATACTCAAGGTGCATATACAGTATATATTTGTGAATGTAGGTGAACAAAGAAAAATCCCAATCGGTTCGTAAAATAACCTAAGTAGTTCTCACAGGAATTTCTTGGAACCTTTTGCATCTTGTTACTGTAGTTGTAGCAACTCCATAATGAATTGGGTAGGAAAAAAAAAAGTTGATTTGTACAGGCATCTGATAACTCTGTAAACAATTTAGCAGGAAATGTGACCCTGTGTTCTATATCCCCTGAACAGACAGCACAGGAAAGTTGATACGAATTTATATGCAGCAACAGTTTATCTTTGACAGTGTGGCACTCCTGGTTTTTAAGAGAAAAAAAGAAATATTCTGTACTATTCTGACTTTTTTCCTGAAGATGTAAACCAGTTTAGTTCAGATGGGTTGTGAATATGTGTTTTATTAATCAGTGTAATTATTTCCATATACCTTTTTGAAAGAAGGCAGTGTTTCCCTGTATAGTTTTTAACGGTTACTTCCTGTTCTTGATTTCTGTGTACAGTGTTAAAGATGCATGCTAGATTTTTCTCTAATGTAGGACTTGTTCATCATTTGATGTTTGTGCCTATAGAAGCAGCCTCTTCCTTCAGTACCTCTTTTTTGTGGGTTTGTTTGTTTCCGTTGGACAGAGTCATATGGAACAAGTTTAACAGAAATAGTAAATTGATTGGTAGTTTCCATTTACAACATGAGATATAAACCAGCAATTTTTCTACAAGCCCAGAAATAACTTTCTATCTTTTTAGGTTAAAGCACACTCTTTTCTGCAGAAAGGTCTTGAGCCATCCCAAACAGCTTGCGGTTACTTGGTTTGTGGAAATTTACATAGAGAGAGACCATTTGAACTTGAATCTGTTTAAACAAGTTCGAAGAACATTGTGGCGCTTGAAGTACAGCAGGGTTTGCAAAATTTTACCAAAAAACGTTCTTTGTCAGTGCAGTAGACGCAGAACAGAACATGGGCCCTTTGATATCAAATGACAATTTGTTGCGTCTCTAAAATATGTAGACTTCTATCTGAAAAAATGCGACCATTTGTATTGTTGTTCTCTACACCCCTCTGAAGGGTTTCAGAAGGTTAAAATGTAGCTGTTACTTGAATTATCAGTAGATAAACTCCCCATCTGTCCTCAAGAAAGCGAGAATTCTCAGTTAATACAGATGTTTTCTGTTCAAAGTTTATTCAGTATAAGCTTAGGCTTTTTAAACCAAGTTCTTAGTTACTTTCATTTTAACTTCTTTCATCATACTGCTGTTCTGATTAAGAAAAGGTTTTTATCTTTACGTCAGTAGTGAAACGTGTCTGTATACCCCTTTTAACTTCTAACTAATGTTCACATTTCCAAAAGACCTTCTCAGATGTTGCATTAACTACAGATACAGACTTTTATTTTGTAAACTTACTGGCAAAGTAGACTGAAGCTTAGTCCTACTAGCCTTTTGGTACGGGTGTGGTTTTTTAGATAACTGTTTTTCCAAAATTTACACTATTGCTGCTGTTTGAAAATACCTTTTACACATGTAGATAATACACAAAGCAAACTAACTTCCAATTTTTAATTTTAATAAACTACTATATGCTGTGACAAATAAGTGAATATACCCTTTTTAAAAAGGGGCTGACCTATTTTGGAAAACTTGTTGAGCTTCCAAACCTCAGTGAAGAATAAAAATCCAGATATTTATCAAGGCTTTAGTAATATTTTACAGGAAGACTGCAGATTTTTTTCTTCCAGGCTGATGTAAATGACTTAAAGCCTAATAAAAAAAACAACTGTTTTGTTTATTAGTTAAAGATCACAGATTAAAATTTAAATATGAGAAATAGCCATAGTTAGTTTAAAAACCTAATTGTGTCACAGAGGTTGAGTGCACAATATTTAAATAGTCAGTTAAGACAAAGTCTGTGGCAGGTTATGGTTTTAGATTCAGGTTGAAATCATGTGTAAACTTACCGTGTAAAAATGTGACTGCTTTTATTTTGGGTATGATTCTATCACTTCCTTGTTTAAGTTCTGATCAGACTTCGCTTCTGTATGAGAAATGAAAAATAAGATAATGTTACATATCGTGCAAGGGCTTACTTGCATCTTAGTTGAAGGTATAGAGCAGTAAACAGAAGTATTTACCTAAATTATTTTTCCGTAGGACACTAAGGTACAAAGAAGAGCTTCATCCCTCCTTTCCTTCTTCCTATATGCTGGCTAAAATACCTAGTCTTCCATTAGGAAGACGTGCTTGTTTAGACACATTTATATCCTAAATTGCTTTGTTGCAATGGATTTCAGTGTTCGGTACCTTTCACTGTGGACCATTACTGGCCCAATCTCACTTCTTGTGAAAATGAAGAAAAGGTGAGAGTGAGGTGCCCAGTTAATTACTTCTGGTACAGCCTGAGCTCATACGGCCTCCCCAGAGCTAAGTCCTAAGGTGATGTTTGGGGTGTCCCAGTCTAGTTTAAAGAGGAGCTTCTTTGATAGGAGAATATGTAAACACCTGGTGAATATCAGTTTTGGATGTCATTTTACAATAAATGCAACTCTTATGCAGACCAGCAAGTACTCAGAAGTGTTTGCTTAGTGCACGTGTGCCAGAGCACTTCAATATTTGTTTGTATAGTGTTAACACTCAGTATATCCTGTTTCTTTAACTTTGTTTACACTCTGTTCTAAAACATTCTGCTGTTCTGGCTCCAATACTTGTTTGGTCTCAGCTGCATGGATGTGACTTAAGCTTATGCCCAGAGTGGCAGGAAATCATACTGTACCCTTGTCTCACTGCTGGGCTAGAACATTTTTCTTTACATTCTAGCCTTTTCCACATAAAACTGTCATACCATTTTTAGGGATGCTACTTAAAACAATTGCACGGCATATGTGATTCCTACAAAAGTATGTCTTTTCTAAAAATTTAAAAAAAAAAAAATTCACTGTATCATTCTTGCCCCAAACAAAGGAATTAGGGGGATGTATTGTTTTAGCATTGGTTTTCCAATGGTGTATTTTTTGTTCAAGTGGCTTTTATGATTAAGGTAATTGCGAGGGAAATTATTCTAAAGCCGTGTGTATTTTCTCTTTTTCCTTCTGCTAAACAGAGTGGGTGGTAGTACAGATGATACCTAGTACTGTACCAAGAGTCCTAACTTGCATTCCTTGAATGAATGTTTTCTAAATAAATGGACACAGAAATAAAAGGGTTGAATATTGTTACTGGTTTTGAGTTTAACCTATTTGCCAGATGTTTACAGATGGATTTGTGTTGACTGTTCTGATCTATAGAACGCGTAACAATACGAAAATAGCCAAGATCGCTTACTCAGATGGTGAATTAACCATAGAGGTAAAGCTGAGTGGTCATCTAGTGATATTGTTTCATATGCTTGGTTTTACAGTCATTAGAGTGGATAGATTTTCTAGTTGGCTTCATGTGTGAGAAGAATGGTTTGGTTTTTAACTAGACAGTGGTTGGAGATCAGAGGTATATAGGGGCATCAGCACTGGTGTTTATCTTTGCTTTTTTGTTTCTAAACAAATTTACCCCAACATCTTTGTAGCATCCTCTTATGTGTTGGAGTTGTACAACAGCAGTGCAATACTGTATACTCCTAGTTTAACAGTGTAAGTCAAGGAGTCCGCATTCCCCAGGAACAGTGCAATGAGAAGTGGCCAAGTGTTGTGCTGGACCTCTTCTGTGTTATGCCAGCTGAGGCTGGCTGCTTTGTTGTCTAATGGATGTTCCAGTTGCAGTTTCTCTGATGGCGGAACTGCTTTTGTAGGCTACTGTCTCTCCAGTTATGCCCAACCCCTTTGTGGATCTGTTTCCTAAAGTAAACTGGACAAGTGGAGAGGAAAGCACCAGATGGCTGTGCTGCAGAAGTTGTAACGGAGAACACTTATTTCTATATTTTGATTTAATTGCATTGATAGTTTCATTTTCCTTGTCCTTCAGGGGTTAGGTAACCATACAGTTAACTTTTAATGGACCACAGAGAAATGCCGGTGTGATTTTAAGCCCAAGCAGGATGAAGGTGGGGGAGACTGCCTCTAACCAAGGAGAGCCTGGATAGATGGCTTCCTGTCAGGCCATTCGCGCTGAGCCTTTTTTCAATGCTTTGTTGTATACATTTAGGCCTTTTCACACAAACAATTACAGATTTCACTTTGCCAAAATATCATTCATAGTCTATCTTCTGACCTGCTGTCTTCAATAATAAATCTGTGCTACATCCAATTCACAGTAACATAACTTGTGGAGATCAGACTGTGGTAATTCTCAGAGGACTGAAAGACTGCTTTACTTGAACCGCACCTTCTATATGGCAGCTCTTACAATGAAGTGCTAACACCTGCTGCGAGTGTCTTCCCATGTCACAAGCAGCTTGTGCCACTCATGGGTCGTATCGAGAAGCTTTTGAAGCCTTATATTGTGGTTTTCTGGTGCCACACCAGCTCTTTCAGCTCACGTGAGAGAAGTTCAGAAGTACATGTCCTGTCTCCTCCTGAGGCTCCCTCTAGAGCCAGCAATTGGCAGCCACTTTTCCCTCTTTGCTTTTCCGCATCTTTCTGTTCCTACCTGATCCTTGTTCCTTTCTTAGTCCACGTGGACAAGATAAATGAGATATCAGAGGTGGAAACAGTCCCACATGAGAGGACCACAGCAGCAAACTATGGAGTTTATCCTCAAGCTGTTAATGTTTGGGGCCAAGGTCTAAGGTACTGATCCTACCAAAAGTGTGATAGATGCCAAGAAAATAAAGGCATCTTGGAGAGGTTCATGTGATTGGAGGTACTGAACATGCAGAAAAGATGCAAAGTAAGGAGAAGTTAAACTGTCGTAAAAAGGAGGAGAAAACAGCTGCTCAGTGTAACGTTACAAGCATTTGGCATTTCTGTTCCTCTGGGTGCAGAACTTCATTGCTTGTGAAAGAGGCTCCATTGGCCCTCTGTGAAAGACCTGATTTTGTTGAAGTCAGTAGCAGCATTCCCACTGAATTCAATGTGAGCAGAAGCAAGCCAGATAAAACACGAACAGTAAATTAAGCTAAGTTCTGAAGAGCTCAGCCTCTGCCAATAGAGCAAACAACCTGGGTTGTGTTAAACTTGCCTCTGGTGGCTTCAGTCTATGTTACTAGAGAACTTGGAAACATCATCCCAATGTCTCAAGGTTCTAAGTCTTTCAGGTTTTTTTCATTGTCTACAGATGATGGAGCCTACTTTCAGGTAATATTGTTTTCAGCCCTGATTGTTCCTTGTTTGTAATTCACATTTCTTTTTTTGCCCCAAAGGACCGGCAACAGCCTGGCATTTTTTCCTTTTGTCCCACCAAATTGTACTAGCGTTTTCCAATTGTGTGCCAAATTGAAATAACAATTCTATAAATAAACTCTCTGAAAACACTGGACTGCGAGGGTATTTTCCTATATCTTGTCTTTGTGTTGGGTATTTATTGTTTCTTTGTGCAGCAGATATTTTTCTTCTGTTTTCTGGTAATGCGTGTCAGGCTGCTTCAGCTGTGCTATGTCCATTGTGTATGCATGACTTTCTGCCTGAGGGATTATCATAATTGACAGGTCTAGCTAAGTTAATGATAAATGTAATTCAAGAACTCCATCGTTTTTACTTTCATATGTGTGTTTTATTCTGAAAGTTGGTGGATTTGTGTGATGGAAAATGAGTACTTAGACACCCCCCATGTAGTATTGTGCCTTGGATCTGAAGAAGCTTTCCTTCCACCTTCGTCTCAAAGACTCTTCCTAACTATGATACTTCATTCTGCTTGAGTCTCTCGCTTCTATGATTTTCTGGTGACCTGCCAAACTACTATTACTAGCCCTTCTTCTAATAATGTGCCACTCCTCGTAAGTGAAACCATGGAATAAGTTGAAAGATGCTTTAATATCCCACATCAGTATGGCTTTTTGGGCTGTTCTTGGGTGCAGCTTCAAATACAGTTGCTGTCACCCTTACTGATATGTGCAAGACTGGATGTACAATGAAGTCATGTGTCATCCTGGCATTGCTAGCCTTGATGTGCTTTGCTGATTCTTATCTTTCCCCAGGTACAAGCTGAAATTGCCAAGCAGCCTCTGTGCCGGCATGGTCCAGTCAGTAGTCACAAAAGCTATGTTTTAGCTTGCCTAAAATTGTACTCTGGCACTAACACTGATTGTATGTACTACTAAACACTTTCAGACTCCAAAACAGGGTGGCTGCTCATTGAGAAGTGTCCCAGGTTCATGAAGGCTACTGAACCATGCCTGGCAAACTGTTTCAGACAGAGCTAGTTTGCTTAGGCCAAAAACATGCTGAGGATCATGCCATAGTACCGACAGGTGAGCTGTGGAGTCCAGGATCATTCTGGACTGTATAACTGACTTGTATGGACATAGGCAATATATGCCACGGGAGCTGTGCCTGGATGTTTTGAAAACCCTTGTTGGTTGTATGTGATCTAAACAGATAATTGGTGTGGAGTATTTGTCAGTAATCTGGAGAGTGACGTGTCTGTTGTGGTGCCCTGAAGAGCATCTTGGAAAACAACCCAGAGGAGCAGGGGTTCTTCTCATCTTGCAAAGTGTGTGTGTGTGAAAATGGATATTGGCATTTATCAGTGATATTGATGGTTTTTTCCAACTGCCTTTGATGACACTATGCAGCAACCTGGAGAGCCTGAGTAGCAGGCTTGTCTGAGGAAAGCATAGCATGTGTTCAGTTGCTGTTTCATGTGACTAATTGCCGGACTAGCTGATTCCTACAGCCAGTTTGGGAACTTTGCTGCACTGAAAATACTGTCTCTTCAAGTGCACTGACTAGGAAAACACCAAAATTGCACTTTACTGCGGGTTGTGTTAAGGCACGCAAAGGGCAAAAGCACAGGTATGGTGACACTTGGGCAACAAAGGCAATTGCAAAAGTTGAGTAAATATGTTAATGGTTGGTAGTTGGCTTGTTAAAAACAATTGTATCCTTTGGGAGGCCTGAAGGGTCAAGTTGTAGGCTAATGTCTACTCTGTGCTGTCAGCTGTTTACCTGAGGCTCTCAAACTTGCGTTTCTCCCACTGGACCTGTCACTGCGGTATGGCATAAGAGCTGGGTCGCTAGCAGTGCTTCTTCCAGGCTCTGAGTGCTGCTGGTTTATACTGGTATCACACCAAAGACTCGACCTGTGCTTGGACCTGGAGAAGGCACCCACTGGCCACCAACGCTGGTCCCAGTGGCAGCCTCCAGCCTCACCTCTGACCAGGGCTCGGCTTTGCCTGAGCCACAGAACCGGTGTCTTTGCAGGTTTCCTTATTCAGAGCAGTGTGATAGGTAACAAACACAACACTCTGTACCAAAACTAAACAGCCCACAGTGGCATCCTGCTCCTCAACAACATAAACCCAATTTATGGCTCCCTTTTGTCTGTTGGATCAGCTCCTCACATATATTGTGTTCTACACCTTCTTGTTTTCATTTTCTTTTTTCAGGTGGTCTGTTGTCCATATGCTATTCATAAATGCAAGCTAAAATCATTAAAAATACCGTAAGTTCAGTTCAAGTTGTGCATGCCTGAGAGCCTTTTGCACATTTCTTTCTTTGTACAATAGCAAGACTGTCCCGAGTAGACTTCTCATCTGTTGGCACAGACATCCTGCACACTTGTCTTAACGTTTGAGGGCTTTTCAGTCACAGTGTCTGACTCCAAATGTCAGTTCACTTGTAGTGCTCCGATAATTAAACTGGTTTTTAGGATAACACTGCACAGCACTGTTTTAACTTGGTCTGGCCCCTAACTCTATTGCTATAAGGCATTCTAGGAGTGTCCGTCAGCCAAAGAGGAGAATTCCTCATGCCCAGGGAAAGGGCTGAACTCCCACTGCAGAGGATGGGAGTTCCACCTGGCGCCACGGGTGGGTACAGAAGTGGTGACAGCGCAGTCGGGCAGCCGGGACGGGGCTGTGGGAATGCTTTGCACTCAGACGAACTGGACCTCTGCTCTGGGCCTAGACTTGGTAACCCTTTACTCATCGTGCATCTTAAGTAAAATCCGAATTACAGAGATTCTTCCAAATTTAGTGGTATGATCTAAATGAAAAGCGTAACAAGCATTGTCTTAGTCTGTAGTAATTCTGTTAGGGCAATCGACTGAAGTGAAACTACACAATTTAGACTTCACACGTTAAAACCACACATTTTTCTTCCAAAGGGACATACTTACCGTAGAGTTATGAATGCATCGAGTTTGCACTCCTCTTACCTGAACTCCACCTGGGTGTCTTTGTATTTGCAGAGAACAAATAACACAGTGCACACGCTATTTCTACAAGGGGATAGTGTTCAGCTAAAATAAGTAAAAGGCATCAAATACACATGAATTCTGTACTAGGGAAAAGGCAAGTGTTTTAACCTGCTTCTCATAACTTTCTGGAATCATAGTACCTGAATCTGTTGGAAATAATTAACTTTTGCTAAAATAATTGAAAAATCTTTACTGTTGATTCAAGTATCTCTTGCATGTAATGTTTCCTACAGGACTGAACTGACACAGATCTGCTTGCAGTTCTGGTAACATCCTAATCTTCTCTTACAGGAATAGATTTATGCAGATGTGACAATGGCATTTGGAACCTAAATTGCACTCCTTCCTAACAGATTTAGACCAAGAAAACTGTGTATGCCAGAAAAACTTTCAGCACTGATACTTGGATCTCTATTACTAAAGGACTTGTGGGGGGAAACAAAAAAAGCAGAGGCCAGTAGAGGGCTCTGTTCTTTTCATGAATGCCCTGAAGAGCCTGAAAGATTTTGGGGACTATGAATTTTCATGGCTGTTGCATTTTTTTACCAAGAGAAATCTTTTAACAGTTTCACTCAGTTGTGGCTTATCTTTTTAGTTAAGAGGGCACCCACAGAGTTCTGGGGTCTGACCCAGAGGGCTGCACTGAGTTGTTACTGTGCAATTTGACAGCTTGCTGTTATTTCCAGTGCACGCTTTCTCTTGTATTTTTAATTTGATTTAATATCGCAGTAAAAGTGCATATTTTGTACAGTGTGTTTAAGCTACCAGCGATGTAGTTTCTGTTAGCTAGCTCTTTTCAGGCTCCTTAAAATTTACCCCATGAATTCACAGCCATCTGTAACTAGAGCCTGAGAGTCATGGTGTGAACTTCCCATGAAGATGTCTGTGTGCGTGCTCGTTTCCCAGAAGTTTTGCTTCTGTAAGTCATGAGAATAAGGTCAATTGTGACAACTGTACATCCAAGCTTTGTGTGATTTTTAAGTGCATAACCACTCCACCTGCCATTTCAAGTTAATCGCTCGTGTCTGATATTGTTAGAGGAGCGACTCCTCCACATCTCTCAGATCAACAACTTCTACATTTCAGTCTCATGGAAATAATATCTTTATTCTAACTACCATCAAGCATGACTCAATGGCCCTCTGTACCCCCCTGCCCTTTTTTTTTTTTTTTGGCTTTTTTTTTAAAATCTA